>JAJJWW010014982.1:0-288083 GCA_023531295.1 Papaver armeniacum | reverse complement strand
TGCTATATTATTTATTTAATTAGTGGGAAATATATTGATTAATTTGTTGTGGTTACGACACGATCATGCTCATACATCTTTATCTCGGGTCATGTGTGTATCCATCCATGAAGGAGAACATGCCATGTCCGCCGGTAGCGTCTACTAGCATGTCGATGTTGGGGAAGGAAAATCATCTTTGGGCAGCATTTGTTCGGATCCACAGAAATCAACGCAACACCTAATTTGGCCGTTCTTCTTATTTCAGGGAACCACGTTGTCTAACCAGTGAATGGGCTTGATGAAACTCGCGGCCGCATCTTCCGAATCTCAATCTTGATTTGTTCTTCCACATCGTGTCCGAACTTCCTTGAGATTGTTGGTAGCCTTGATCCCGGTATTATATGTAGATGATGAGTGACCAATTTTTCGTCTAAACCGTGCATTTCCTCATGGGTCCATGCGAATATATCTTGATACTCCTTAAGAAGATTCACAAGTTTTGTGCGTTAGTCTTACGTAGAGCCGAATCAGTGGAGATAGGCCTTGGAGAGTCTTCATCCGATGTTGACGATTTCGAGTTCATCGGTCGTGAGTCAGTTCCCATCCTGCAATTGCCGTGGAGCATCTGGCACTTCTTCTTTGCAGCTTGTATTTATTGTTGCATTCCATTGGGCGGAGAGACGGGAATGATCTCACAGTTAATTGCTAACAACGACGCCGGTATACCGTTTTCCCTTTTTGGTCACGACTTGCCACAAAAGTTCGTTCCCTCTTGGTATGAGGACGAGCTAAGACTTTTCTTGATGAAAAAAGATTAGCGTGTCTCGTCAGTAGAGGCGCACCGTGAGACTTGGTCTCTCTGTTCAGCGATGCAAACCGGTCTTCCTCTTCGTCGAGCCCACGTGGGGGTGGAGTGTAGCAAACCATGTTTGATGAATCTCGTGGATTTTCCTTTGGCTCGAACAGTTCCACGTTACAAATTGGTGCATAAGGAGACAATGACTCAGGAATGCGAATGGATTCTTCATTAAGCACAGTTTTCAGGCATTGGTGATACGTTGAGGGGATGATCTTATTATCATGAAGCCATGGTCTTCCCAGTATCATGTGATAGTACGACTTCCTCTCTATTACTTCGAATTTTACTTTCGATTGAATAGGTCATACTGATAGATTAAGATTAACGTACCCGTACGTGCTGGTTTTAGTTCCTTTAAATCCATCATCATGGTAGGTGCCGCACAACTTTGTGTGGTCGAACCTTGGCTGTCCCAAGAGTTTTAAGAGTAATAACATTCGAGCACGCTCCCGTATCGATGAGATCCCTTTTTAATTCTGAATCCTTGATGCGTGCAGTAACATGCAGGGCTCTGTTATGACCCTCTTTTGCCATCATGTCGTCTTCAGTAAACGTAACATTGTACACGGACATCTCTAATGTTTTGGAAATTTCTGGATGCGAAGGATCCAAACGCGTATCTAGGGCTATCTGGTTGATTGCAGCAAATGTCTCTGTTCGTTGATCCTTCGAGAGGTGTAGAAAGTTCGCGTAGACTTTCTACTAGAGAAGCTTCTTCTGGTCCACCGACCACGATTGGTAGTGAAACTATTGACTTGAGGACGATCATCCGTCGAGAGATTTGGATGTTCACCACTTCTGCTCCCAAAATTCTTGTCATGTGTATCAGGCAGGTGAACGGGTTGTCAATTGAACCCTTCAGCCGGTCCACATTTCTTGACAATATTTCTTGTCTCCGTGCCAGTTCAGCCGGTGTTGGGATTTCTCCGTCAATTGAATCAACGACGAGAGATAAAAGGGGTAGTAAAATATGAAAGTTCATTGTAACCGAATTGCTCTAAGGAACGTGAGGAACATTACTGTTTGAGGATTCTAAGTTTGGATTGGACGTAGTTGAATTAGCCCCGAGACCAACCATCTTTTTGCGAAAGCTTGAATTGCAACCGAGAGATTAATCTCCTCTTGTGGTCTCCGATTGTTTTAGGGTAAACACTGATTATCTTGTTTTTGGTATATTTGGGTGTGTTGATGAGAAACGAATTCAAACCCTAAACAAATGCACTGCACGGGAGTACTTTTAGATTCAAGAGATCAATCTGTAAGACTCTGGCCTAAACCAAGAAATGGTCGTTCCAGATTCAATTCGGTCACAAGGTCGAAGGAGAAGGGTTGATCTTAGGGAGGGAAGCGAAGAAGGTGTTTGAGATCAGAATGTTGAATTATGAAGGTGTGGCTGTTTTATGACTTGTATCAGAATATAGTTTCTGGATACTTGTGTTGATAACACTTGTGTTTTTTTTTTGTTGAAATAGGTTGAAATCCTATTTATACAAGTCATTGAGCGCACCCCTGATCTCGTAGGAAGTGGAGGCAGTTAAGTAGTGGATAAGTGGGGTTGTGTAAAAAGTGGCATCACCACGTTTCCATTCACGAGGAAAACTGGGCACTTTCACCCACTACTCCTATTGTTGTTAACCGTCCGTCCTTTCGACACTTTCGTAATGGGCGTACGCCACGCCGCACGGTCATAAACCGTAGACCAATACCCCAAAGTGAGCATCCCCCAGTTTGTGACACGTTTGATGTCTCGAGTAAATTGGTGAAGTCGTGAAACTCGCAGCCAAAAGCAGCACATAGTGCTTTTAGGTCAAATAATAAAATTATTTGTGAAATTGATATTTATAAAACATCGCTTATAATCCATGTATATAAAGCATCGCTTTTAAACAAGCAGCTGAAAATAATCGATATGCAGGAAACATCGTTGTTTTAGAGTTCGTTCAACTTAGTCGCGAATTGAACGTCTTAAAGGGTAGCATGACCGGACACCTTTGGGCGATCGTTTTAGAACCATATGGTTGAGCTACCACTTGGTCGATCGGCTCCTATGGAGGAGGGGTGGCCGATGATCATAGCGTTACCCTATTGGCCTCCTAAAAATAAATCTAAACCATCCAACTAGGCTAGCGAAGTTGGATGGACGAGATGATTTGCGGAAGTTGTATACTTTGCCGTTGGATTATGCAAACGGTGCGACCAACCTCTTTTGGGTGATCGTTTGATGGCTATATGAGCAAGCCATGGCTTGGTCGATCGCTCTTCATGGAAGAGGATGGCCGGTGATCACAGTGTCACGCTTGTCCATCTAGAATCGATCTAAGTTGTTCTACCAAGCTTGCGAAGATGGACGGGCACGATCGATTTGCGAGCGGTTGCATAACGTCGTTGACTTAATTTAGGGTTTTAAAGATCGCGATCTCCCTTATTTAGGCGAGCGATTCAACAAGTTTCTGATTTTCCGTGGGCAAGTCGATTGACCAAGAATGTAGTTGGGTCGCCGGTGAACACGCAAGTACCGTTTTGATCATTCGAGGGAAGATCTAGGCCGTCCAACTAGGCTAGCTAAGTTGGGCGGTCGTGATGTTTTTGAGACCGTTTATGCTGGTCATAGCTCGTTTGAGCTCATCTTTCAACAACGCGATCACCCTTGTTAGGGGTAGTGTTCAAAGGCGTTGCGGGTGTGCTAGATGGAATCCTATCCGTCGGGATGTTATTGGGCCCGCCGGTGGTCATCATGATGATTGCCTAGTTCCGCTGGAGTAGGCTAGGGCCTTTGAATTGTGTGACCAAATTGTGTGGCCGTGATCGTTTTTTAAGATGATATGGACAATCTAGATTTTCCTTAAGGAATTTATACGCGTTCGATCGCGCTAACTTTTAATTAAAAAGTGTAAAACACGCTGATCTCTTTATCGTGGAGTGGTGTAGGCTACGTGAGTGTTTTCATACGAGGTCTCAATACTAACATTTCGGGAGATTCATGCTACTCATTTGAGTGAACATTAATCGTCATGTCATGCCAATATTGAGAGTTCTTACCGGGAACATAGCATAGGAAAATTCCGGCGAGGTCATGCATTAGTGAATAATGCAATAGGTTAAAATTTATAGATTATCCGGGATTGTTGCTTCACACGCACCATTAAGGATAAATTTCATGGGTTTGTTGAATTGCTTTCAGTACATTACGTAACACTAGGCATGAAATGGCCTTTAGCCACGCCAAATATAAATTTCCCTGTCACGCCTTTTTGGTTTTGGCGTTTCTATAGGGTATACTTCTACCCTATAGACACGCCATGTTCAATGGGCATGTTCATATAAGTGCTTTCAGCCACGCTGTGGCTAGTAGCGTGTCAAAATTTCAAACTGTTTAGTCACGTTAACTTCAAATTTTTGATTGGGCGTGTTTATAGACCAGTCTATGGCCACATGAGGTAGTTGTGGCGTGTCCAAAAGGTTAGTCACACCATTTAAGGTGTGGTTTTAAAAGTTGGTTCATTAAACACGCCCGTATAAGCGTGTCCATAGTGTCACGATTGATTTTCACGCCAAATTCAAAGTGTGGCCAAAACGTTCTTCTTTGGACACGCCAGTATATCGTGTCCATAGTGTACGATTTATAGACACGCCAGTATATGCGTGTCCATAGTGTAGGATATAGACACGCCAAGTTGAAAGTGTGGCCAAAAATTTCTTCTTTGGATACGCTAGTATATGTGTGTCCATAGTGTGCGTTCTATAGACACGCGCTTTATAAACGTGGCTAAAAAGTTCGTTTTTGAAAAAATAATAAAATCTTTCGCCAATATTCGAACGCATGACCTCGAAGGATTTAGATAACGTACCAATCCACCAAGCTGCCCATCTTTAGATGTTTATGATTAGTGTTTTGAAAATACTAGATTGGTTGAACTACTCAACATTTAGATAAACACGCCAAGTTGAAAGTGTGGCCAAAAGTACACCCAAAACCCTCAAGACTAATTCCCTAGCTTTCTGCTCGAATAGATTCTGACTTGCATGTTCTGCAAGTTATTGGGTTCTCCCAAAACTATTTACTCAAATCTTCTAAACACCTATAATCAAAATTTCTTTGGTAATCCGTTGCATTGAATGCTATAAATAACTTGGGAGTCCTGTAATTTGGTTTCTAAAAGATCCCACTCTGGACTATGTGTGCTATCAAAATTTCTCTCCAGCCTACCACCTTTGCATTTCTGGTAAGATTTTTCATTGCTCTCTCAAGCATTCATGTACTAATATGTTATTCTATCTCTATAACTTCAAAGTTGCCTATGCTACCGGTTGGAGTAGTTCATAACAATGCCCGGATAAAACTATTAATCCCATAAAACAATTTCAAACCTTCATGATAACCCCCTTTCAAATTCCCCTGCTATTTACTATAGTCACCATATCAAGCTCAAAACCAAAATTAAACACAACACTACTCAACCAAGCATAATACAATAACCCGAACCACATATACATTCAATTGAACATCATTGTCTTTAAAACCAACACTATCAAATCCAAAATCAGCACCACTAGCATTAAATCTGTTTATCCATGAGAAACATATGCAATATTCAATAAAAAAACATTTACGAAATACTTACTTTACCATCCGGAAGGGGATGGTTGAATGCGAGTCAAGCTCCTGGTGCAACCCCGCAGGTCCCCACACCACTTCCAACAACCTTCTTGTTAGATCCACTCCTTTCAAAGTGCAGCCCCTCCTCCTTGGCACAGAATAGTTTCCCCAGGAGGAGGCATAGGCACTACTACATCCTCGTGAATCTCATTAGAATCGCTTATCTCCCTGGTCCGAAGATTGCAATATCATAAGCATCCTCTTGCAACTGCCGCATCATAGTGCCGACATGAAGATATTGGAGAAGACTACCACATCATTGGGAGACCATGAGTGTAATTTTCCTGAATCTTAGCTTTGCATGCAAGCTGGGAACTGGTGCGAGAATAGAACCCATGTGTAGCACCACCACAAACCACCTCCTCCTCCCCTACAAGCACCACACCTTCATTAATCACAAACCGCCTTTGTCGGGATGAACGGCATACACCACCCACCCTTCATCAGCCCCTTGGAGTTTAGGAAGTTGAGGATCCAACGCATAAGCACGGCACTATCATGCATAACAACCCTATCCTCTTTGACTTCTCCAACACCTCCGGTACCAACTTGCATGTTTGGCTTTGGTTCCTCACTCTTTACTCTGCTTATCTCTACTACCTGTCAAATTGGAGAAATGGGGGAATCCCAATCAATAACACCATCACAGTTACTAATAAAGCAAATTACAACTATGAAATTCACTTTCAACACCTTTTTTTTTTTTTTTGATAAAGAGAAAATTTTATAGAAATTAGCCAGGACTGTGATCTTTTGCCAGAAGCTCACAAAAGACTGGGTTAAAGTTTTCAACAGATAATATTGGCATTGTTGTCCGCCTGACATGTTTGGCAACATCGTCTTCCACTTGATTATCATTACGGCTTACATGAATAAACTCACAAACTAAAAAACTAGAGATTAAGTGCTTTATCTCCTTTATTAACTTTCAACACCTTGAACCCAACAATTCTTCCATGATTATCAAAAATCAATACGGTTTTCTTGCATATTCATCTTAGCCTTCTTTTCCTCTGGTCTACCCATGGATTCCTGATTTGTAGACATGGGTGGGCGATCATTCAGATTTAGATATGCATTATAACCTCGCTTAGACATAGCTTCAACAATTGGAACACTAAAGGGATTTTGCGGAGATGGAATGTGGAAGTTCTGAGTTCTGAAATTGGAAATTATAAGCGATCTCTTCCGGAAATTATAACTGATCTCTTCCAAACATGCCTTATGGACGAGAAGACCAACGATTAACACATCTCACCCATCCTTTTTCAATCCTCGAGATCAATTAGTTGAGATATCGGGGAGGCACATGCCTACTAAGTGCATGCAAAGACCTATTGAACGCCACCCCAACTTATTGGCCGTTCAGAGGCGGCAGCAAACACTTGGCAGCTATTTGGCAAGCGGACACTCTAAGCGGGCTACCCATGACCCGAAGTCGAAACCCGATGCGAACCGCAGCTGCCCTCAACTATTTTCGTCAGAGACGGGCTTGAAGTGGCAAGTGGAAGCCCAATTACCTTAAAACTTCTAGAAGAAGACGCTGTCATCCTTCTGAAAAAATTAATAAAAAGCTTTCGAACGCATGACCTCAAAGAAGTTAGGTAACGTATCAATCCACCAAGCTGCCCATCTTTAGACGTGTCTATAGAGTGTTTTGAAAACACTAAACTGGTTCAGCTACTTAACATTTTAATAAACACGCCAAATCAAAGTGTGGCATGTTATAATATGCATGGGATATGGTGGCTATCCACTTATTTCCGTTAGTTACACCAAGCACCTTGCATAAGCACCTTGTTACACCAAGCACCTTGTATAAGATACTTAAGCAATAGTAAGCTTAAGATGAGATTAACACCTAAAGCTAGTGGGTGTTGAATTGCATGGTTTGCAAGCTAGAGGTGTTATTGCTACATAACATCCTACATGTAGTGTGACATGTAATACTAGGTGGTGTATACAAGCTAACACCTAAGACATGTAGCAGCTTGCAATGAAGCCTTCCAACTGGTGCTTCCATCGCCTAGTATGCATAAAACATAAAGAGTTAATTAGACCCCAAAGATAAACATCAAAGTTTGGTGACCCACCAGATACGCCCTTAATGGCAGTTCCAAAGAGGGTAAAAGTCTTAATGGGAATTAGGTGTTGAAAATAGGTCTTCATAGGGTAATGATGGTTATTAGAGTGAAGGGGACACGGATGGCTTTGAATGGGCGTAGTTGACAAAGTGACATGACGGCTAACTAAGCGCCATAAATGGAATTGAATTGGCACAATGGGGTATTTGAGGGGTTAATTAGCAGAGAGATTACCATTTTCGAGAGATCTTTAACGAAGAGGAAAGGTTTAGGTTTAGCAAACTAAATTGAGAGTATGGTGATCCTTCCCCAGAATTCAACCAATTCCATCGGAAATCTTCCAAATGCACCACCGGTAACACACAATTTGCACAAGCCAAGTCAATTCTCCCTTCTTTGAGCATAGAGGAATTGCAGCGGTTAAGAGAAGATGCACGATCTGAAATTGATCATCGGATTCAAGAGCAAACTCGTCGGAGAGAGAGCGAAGAGGTTATTCGGGAGCGGAAGAAAAGGAGATTTGAGGCTCTCTACAATGCATGGCTACCCAAGTTCTTAGAATGGCAAGAATGGAAGGATGAGGAAAAGGCGAGAAGCGAGGCCAAGACCCCAAAGTATGGCGATTTCAACGAGAAAGTGATTCCGATGCCTCGGAAGGGTATGAGTATGAAGTGGAGGAAGTGGATACCGAGTGACCTAGATTCGGATGTGCGGAGGACAAGCAAAGGATGAATTCTTATCATGATGATAAGGCGAGAAGGCGATTTGAATATGAACTTGCCAATCCCAAGATTTTTGCTCGCACCATGAGTGAGGTGAACTTTGTTGCGGTGAAGGTGAGGCGTCGAATCGATCTCGATGATGAGTCAAGTGAGGAAGAAAGGGAATAAGGGGATGAGGATAGTGATGATGAATCATCATCCGGTGGGACTTCTCTGCACCATCGATAGCGAGGACTATGGCGAAGAGGGTCTTGGATGCGATGAGGATGAAGTGTGGTAAGCTCATCGAGTTACCTGGAAAGGCTAGATTTTCAGGCATTGCATAAATCCACGAAAACGATCAACAAGTTTTTGCAAAAACAACATTTTACGGTAATTTTCCTTCCTTCTACTCTTCCTGATGTTGGTGCGAAAGATGGTAAGTTTCTTTGTATTTTGAAAGTTGATGCGGACGGTTTTTATGTTAGGTAGATTAGTAATGTGCATCTTTGAATTTTGATTGTAAAAAGAAAGTTGTAATGGCCTTTGGTAGCTTTGTCGGGTGTTTTGAATTTTGTGCAAGCCTAGTACTATTACTACTAATCCTAGCATGACAAAATATTAATTCAACAATCAGTATAGCCAAATCCAAACTCATCCAACATTGCTAAAACCCATCTGCATACAAAACCCCACCATGATTTAAGAATCAATTTTTTTTTCAACAATCCATACATTCATTCTCTAGTTAATGAAAAATCCAAACAACTACATTCTATCACCCGGCTTGTCGCTTAGTCCTTGGAAATGGTTGCTCGAGATGCGATCGTTTGAGAAGCGAGGGACTGCTTGTTAGTCTTTGTGCTGTGCTTTCCTTGCAGTTCTACCCTTAATGTCGTCCCGATAGTAATCATCCTTGGATTTCCTTTGCAGGTCAAGTTTATCTACCTTTGGCAATTTATACTCATTCCGACAAATAACTACCGTACTGAATTCCTCGTCGACTTCATCACCATATTTCCAGATTTGGGTAGGTGCACCTAACACAATAGACTTTTTTATTTTCTGATGCGGCACATAAAATACACGCTTAGCTTGGGAGGCTACAACGAAAGGATCATCCTGGAGTCCCAACTTATCAAGCTCAACCAAAATGTAGCCAAGTTTGTCTTTTGAGACCCCTGCTTTGGTAACCCATTTACACCTGAAAAGTGGCACTTTCAGCGAATGATATGTCAGCACCCATATCTCTTGTAAAACACCATAATAATCCGCCAGATTAAGGGTAATCCCGCTTGTCTAATGTGTGTGTCGATTTGCCTCTCGTAAACCCGCTATTATTGCAGTTAACGGAACCATCATGAGATTTTGTGCGAAGCAGTTATCCATTGATGTGATATGCTTTGTATGTCTCTACTTGTGCATTCGGTGGGATTGATAGCCACCTTAAGTCCTGATTGAAGTTTTCCCTAGAGTCTGCCCACTCACTCTCAACCTGAAATACATTATAAGGATTAGCCTCCGTCTCAACGCAAAAGTTACATAGCAAGAGTGACATTTTCTGCAAACTCTTACCACTTTTTGTAACCATTTGGCGAACTCTTCACGATGTTTTTGATCTAGCTGTCTATCACTCATACCAAGATATTTATCCTTCAAAAAATTATGTTGTCGGCTGGACAGTGCAATGATTAATGTTATTATCTTTACAGAAATTCGGACACAGAATCAAAAACTAAATAAAAAATGAGGTTATTTGGTTAGATCTAGTTATACTTACTCAACGTAAGGAGCAACTTCGGGCGAATTCCACAATACATAGAAATGCGCTTTATCAAACAAATCCTTATCAACACGAGGAAACTTAGGATTTGACATTGGTTTTCCCATGAAAGAATAAGAATCTTCGCCAGTGTCAGATGTGTTGAGTTTGTCTGGTGGAATTCCGACTGTATCATTCATGCTTTGTTGGTGCTCACTGATAACCTCAATTGTCTCTTCCGCAAGGTTCCCTTCAGCAATGCTTCCTCCAGGTCTGTTTCTGTTTCGCACATGCCCTTTAATGACCTTCATGCACCTTTCAAACGGATACATCCATCGGAAGAATACAGGACCACAAATTTGCACTTCCCTGGTAAGATGCACAGTTAAATGAACCATTATGTCGAAAAAGGATGGAGGAAAGTATTTCTCGAGCAAGCACAACGTCACAACGAGATCCGACTGCAATTTTTCTAGCTCTGCCACCTTGATTTCTTTGCTAGATATTGCCCTGAAAAAGAAACAAAACCTGATAATAGCATATCTTGTTGGCTGTGGCATAATTGATTTAATCGCAATGGGCAAAAAATGTTGCATTAGCATGTGATAATCATGCGATTTTAGTCCGATAAGCTTTCGATCTTTTCGATTCACCAGTGTTGAAAAGTTTGAACAATACCCTTGTGGAACCTTTATCTCGGATAATGTTGCACAGAACTTGTCCTTTTCCTCCGGGCTTAATGAGTGACATGCTTCCTTTAGTATATATCCCCCTTTGCCATTTTCCCGAGGTTGCAACTCGTCTCTAAAACCCATCTCCTTCAGGTCCATTCGAGCAGCAAGGTGGTCTTTCGACTTAAATTCATTGTTCAACAATGTTCCAACGATACTCTCGCATACATTCTTTTCGACGTGCATGAAATCTATGCAATGGTGGACAACATGATACCGCCAGTAGGGGAGGAGCCGGAACCATATATTGAACTTTTTCCAGTAGCGCCTTTCGGTCTCCTTCTCCTTCCCCTTCTCCTTCCCCTTCCCCTTTTTTGGGTCGATGGTCTTTTCGATTCTCTTCATCTTTCCACCTCTTCCAGGGTTATCCTGCACGAATTCCACCACAATATTCTTCCGTCCCTTTCCCCATTTATTCTTTATAGACTTTACCTCATTGTATATTTGTGACGGGGTCATAAGTTCCGGAGCCTCTTCAGTTTCATCTTTTCCGTTGAACCCCTTCTGATGTCTGAATGGATGATTGTATGGTAGGTATCTTCTATGCCCGGTATAAACCTCTTTTCTACAATGTTTTAGCCTGACATAGTAAGTATTTCTCCCACACACCTTACAGGCGTCTCGTCCCTGGTAGGGGCAGCCACACAGTGTACCGAGAGCAGGGTAATCATTTATTGTCCATAAAACAACCGCACGTAGAGTAAACATCTCATGTTTCAGCGCATCAAAACATTGGACTCCCTCAAACAATTCCTTGAGATCCTCGACAAACGGTTGTAACATAACATCAATGTCCTTACAAGGCCCCCCATCGATAATTAATGACAGCATGGTGAACTTTCTCTTCATACACAACTCTGGCGGAAGGTTGTAAATCATTGTTAGAATTGGCCACACACTGTGTTGTTTTTGCATGCCTTTGTTTACGTCAACCCCGTCATCCGAAATGCCTAGCCGCAGATTTCGAGGATCATCACGAATTACGGGATATCTTTCATCTATATTTTTCCATCTTTGGTGAGTCCGCTGGGATGCCGTAAAACACCCTCTTCTTTCTTTCTGGTGTCGTGCCACAATAAATATTCGACAATTCTCTTTGATTGAAATAGCCATTTCAGTCTTGGGATAATTGGGAAATACCACAAGACTTTTGCCGGAATTTTTTCATAAACCTCGTGGGTGGTGTCGTCAACTTTCCATCTTGATTCCCCACAGGTGGGACACTTGATGTGATCCTTGTAATCCTTCCTATAAAGAATGCAGTCATTGATGCATACATGTATCTTTTCATAACCTGAACCCAAATCTCTCATCACCTTCTTAGCTTCATATGTACTTTTCATCATCTCATTTCTGGAGGGAGCATGGATTTTAACAGCGGTAGAAGTTCATTAAATAACTTGTCGGAAGCTCCGTGCTTGCTCTTCAGGTTAAACAGTTCACACATTGCAGATATCTTTGTAAAATCGGCACATCCTTCGTATAGGGGTTTCCCAGCATCTTCGAGTATCCGTTGCATCTTCTCAGAATCCTTTGAAAAGTTGTCTCCTAATAAAGCACTAACCATTTCTATTGTCTCTGCAGCATGTGTTGGTTCATCAGAGTGCGGACCGTCGCTGCCATTACCATCCAGAAGTGTCCACCTTGATGACTCATCTCCTTCTCCGTGCTTAGTCCATACCGCATAATTTTGAATGAATCCAGAAGAATATAAATGATACTTAACTTTACTTGCCTTGTGCGCATAGAGGTTGAGACATTTCACACATGGACATAGCAACTTAACTTTGCCCTTGTCGTATGGTTTACGTTTCCCATTCGCAATGTCCTGTTGGTATGTATGCGTAGCAAACTTTATAAATGCATCGACTCCGTCTTGATAACGCGGTTTGGTTCTATCGGTATACATCCAAGATTTTTCCATTACTCTAGGATCCATTATGAATTCTCAGATACCTGGACGGAGAAAAAACTTGTGAACATCTTGTGAAAATGCTATTGTGGTCCGAATAAAACTACGAAATATCATTGCAAAGAGTAATACGTACACAAAGAGTAATCACAAATCACAATGTGAGTTCAGTTATCATACATTATGAATCATACAAGTAATCAGAGGTTAGCTACCTACATACAGTTGCATGTGAAGACAATATTTACCCTACTATGATCATTAGAGTTACAATCTCGGTTAACAAAGCAGTACTGAAAAGAATTACTTACACGGTCGATCCGATTATTCCATAAAGCAAAACGACAGGGAATATATGGTTTATCCGAGATATCAATCGGATGATCAAAGTAAACCACTTGTTTCGTTTTCTAGGGGGAGGTTAGAAGATTTAAGAGTAGAAACATGAAATGATTTAAGACGAGAGATGAACACGAGAGGGTAAATGGAAATTTGGCAATATTTTTCCTAATAAATAATTTGGCAAAATATTTAAGTGTATATAGTAAATAATTTGGTAAAACAGAAGGTAAAGATCCTTCAATTTGCATGTTGCACGTTCTATGTTAAGAATTTTCTCAGTCAAATCTTGTTATCCTCACTGCATAATTTTTACGCTTTGACGGCTCTAAAAGACCGGAGTGCAATGCGACTAATATTCATTCCATCCTAAAGATTTTTTTGGTCGTACCAATTCGAAAAATAAATCAAAATGATAGCTAAAAAACGGAGTACGTGGTGCTGCAGTTGTTATAATGGTACTTAAGTAAAAACTAACTTTGTAAAAAGTGGAGTACGTGTTGGTGCAGTTGAAAAATAAAAAATAAAATCGTAAGAACTGGAAGAAGCTATGGCCCCAATTAGAATTAAGTGAATTAAAACACATTGCTCTAATTGTGTGTTCTGTCCAATTAGAATTAATATCTAAAACCAAAGCTTGATTCACCCAATTAACATAATAGGTTTGATCATTGATGGATTTCATTAAAGTCTCACAATCTGATTCATAGATAACATAATTAAAGTTCTTAGAGGGTGCCAGAGTAACAACTGCCAGCATAGCCTTACATTCTAGCTCCTCCGCTTCAACTCCCATCTTCATTCCTCCATTGAAGCATTATCCTTGCACCCGCAGCTACTTGCACAATTCCTCACTATTAGCCCTATTCCACCTTGTAATGAATCTGACTTAAAGAAGCATCAAAATGTAGAAGAAACAAGATTAGTTCCAGGAGACACAAGTTTATTAATGCCATCTATTGACATTGTCCTATTTGGAGTTAATGTTCTGAAAAATCTTTGAACATCAAATAATCCAAACTGAAACCATTAGCAATTTATTAATCTCATGTCTACTAATTCCTGCACAAAAGGTAATATTGATATTTTAAACCAACCAAATAGATCTAGCATAACCACATTCAAGGAATAGTTGATTACTGGATTCCACAGGATGATTACACAAACTGCAATGCAGTGAAGTAAACGATTGCAATGCCAAATAAGAGTATGAAGTCTGATTCACCCACCATTGAGTTCTGGTGATACTCCGCAGCTGGTGGTACTCCGAAAATATGAATACTATGAAGTAAACAATTTCATCAAATGTGAATGCTTCCCCCTTTTCCTCTAAGTAGCGCGTTTTCACGGCTTCGTGCTACAAAAACAACACACAAACTTATTTGGTTACATATAAGTTGAAAAAAATATTGTGCCGAATAAACCATAAAGATACGTACAAGTTGTAGAGGGGACAAGCTATGGTGGCTTGCGTGCGATATCCGGTGTTTGATTTTAAAAAACCCAGCTACCGCATCTAGGATGATGTTGTGCCTATCCTTGATTTGTTGAACACTTCTTCTTTTCGGGTTCCCATAATCTTGGCTAAATTTGTTATGTATCTTCGCCCAAAAGGTCTCGTCCGAGGAGCGATCTACAACTCGACTTTCGGCTGCCCATGCTTTGGTGATTGCCAAATCTTCTGCGGAGTCAAACGATGCCATTTGTTGTATGTGGAGGTAGGGATGAGTAGGTTCTCTAAATACGTCTTCTTCCCTGTTAAACCAGTTGCTTAGCATGATAGAACACCGTTGCAAAGTGAAGAAAAACAAAATCGAGAGAATACAACAACAGATTCTCCTTTCCGGCTCTATAACAACGCCGGCTTAATCTACAATGCAACTTTTACTCCTTACAACAACAGAAGCTATTTCCAAAATCCATAAAAAAACCACTAGTAACAAAATTTAACTCAACCTAAACCAGATTCCACAATTTCCGTCACAAAATTAATACTGTCTAACAAAATTCAATAATGAAATCATAAGGAAACGTGATCATCCATGTGAACCCAAACCCAAAATTACAATCTTATTATTAGAATTTATCAGAGAATGCTCTAGATGAACTCTCTCTAAATTGGTTTATGATCATACCCTTGGAGTATTCAAAAATCAAAATTAAAGTTCTATTAACACAGCCGTATAAAGTAAATTCAAGTTCCCTTATCATGGTTCACTGGATTATCTTTATCCTCACCAACTTACTACTCCATCTACAATCCAATCCATCAACAATCCAAATAGGTCAGGTATAGCATAAAATCTTTGACCAAGTAGAAAATTTTGAACAAATAAGACAAATTGGAATCAGTGACAAAACAACAAAGAAACATTAATGAAACAATAACAAAGAAAATATTCCAAAAGCGAGTAGCAAACAGAAAAAAAAATACAGCTCTAGACGGATTCAAGCTGATCTATAATCCTGGTTAATAAATTAAGAGATTAGAGAAACATTAATTGAGTTTACCTTGTCGAAACAAAATGTTCAAAGAGATTTTCTTAGAGATTTAGGAAGATGAACTCGATTGATTAACTCGACTGATTCGGCAGAGGTTTTTCCCCCAGTGTCCTAACACCAATAAAAGATTGGATTTCTTTGTTTATCAAGATCAATGAAAACTCGTATCTGCAAAATAGACCAAAAGTGTTAGGGTTCATTGATTCAGAAAGAAAAAAAAAGTAAGAGAAAAAGGGTAGGGTTTATGGTATAGTATACCTGCAGGAATCAATATTTTTATTGATTTTTCTCTTTCGCTAATAGCTTCCTTTCCGATGATTTCAAATCTGCAAAATAGAAAGAGAGAATGGAGAAGTGGGGAAGAAAGAGCGAGGAATAGAGAGGAGGCGAAAGAGAAAATTAGAATAGGTGGTGTTTCCGGACGTAGTTTTTGAGGGGTGAAATAACGGAAAAATCCTATTGGTTGAAATATATCCTGTGGGCAGAGAAGCTCTGTCTCGAAAAAATCACCGGGTGAAACATATAGAGGGATCAACCGATAACCTTTACTATCCCTATCATCGGGGGTTTTTCTCGGGTTATTTTTCGGAAAAAAAATTATGGTCAGCCTGTACAATTATTTCTTTTGTGTTAATAACCATCTTATTTTCAAAATAAAAAAATCAACCACAACTTCCATAATAATGTTACATGTTAATTGATTTAATATAAAATAAGTTTATTATGTACTGTATTAATGAAATATATTTATTTGATTAGCTAAAAAAAATATTATGAAATATCAATAAAACATTTTTTATTGAAAGTTAAGTAAACTAATCATCGTTCGGCCGTAGATTTAGCTTTCCCAAGAATGAATCCAGAGCGTTCTGGTTTGGTATCTGACATTCAGAGCTTGGTTTCTTTATAGTCCTCAACCGTTCATCGCTTTTCCTGTCCCGACCCGATAAACATCTGGCCTATAATATTTATTTTAATTTAAAAAAATTAAATAAAAACAAATTTAAAAACTAATAATGTATCAAATAAAAAGAATAAACCAAGGGTAACTAATTAATTTATCTATCTTAGGACACCTTTCTCATCCCACTACCACTACTTCTTCCACCACCACCATCATTAACGTCATCACTCCACCATTCTCACTAACACCCACCGATGATCCACCACCCCCGCCCACCATCACAACCACCATTAGTGTCAACTGATTTAGCATAAAATAAATTTATTATGTACTGTATTAATGAAAGTGTATTTATTTGATTAATTAAACAAACATTTATTATGAAATATTAATAGAACATTTATTATTGAAAGTTAATTAAACTGATCATCTTACAACCGTAGATTTAGCTTTCCAAAGAATGAATCTTGGCCGCTCTTTAACTTGCCTAAGTTGTCCAAACTATATGCTTTATAAGGGAGATTGTGCAGGAACCTATTATGTTTGACCATTTTTGGGAATTATGCAGATAAGGGGTACAGGTAGTAGTTCGGGACGGCATACGTACGAGAATTATACGGATTTGGATAGATCGGATTCGATCAAAAATCCGGTCAACGGTTCGTTGTTCGGACAGTAGTTCGGAACGGCATACGTACGTGCATATTCGTTTTATAAATGTGAGTTCGGCACTTAAAATTCGGCTAACATATATGATAAATTGATAAGTATTATGACCTTATTACGAGACTAATTTGATTTGTATATGATTTATAAGATGGAAAAATACATTTTAGCATGATTATTTAACATGAAATAAACAATTTAATCGCATAAATGTATTATAAAACTTATAGACTTTTAAACAAAAATCAACACATTAAACACTGGTTAAACAACTACCAATAATTGTATTTAAATATAAAGTTGTTGAGATTATTAGTCCCACATGGTTGGGTTATTTAAGATCCTGCGGTTTATAATCTATTAGGGCCTCTCCACTCATTGCCAATTGGTTTTGAGTTGGATGCCCGTATTCTAATATGGTATCAGAGCATGTTATTTGTGTCGAGTCGATTGACCGCACCTTTACTCGCGTCACCCGATTTAATTGTCCACGTGTTTGTAAGACCCGCCGAGGCTACACGTGAGGGGGTCGTGTTGAGATTATTAGTCCCCTCATAAACTTAGATTTGGACTTTTCTTGCTAAGATCATGACATGGAAATAAATAAAAATTGGTTTAGAAGCTCGTCCAAAAGTGACATCGGTAAAAATGGAAAATTACCATCAATCAATTTATCTTGGTAGAGATACCCGCGTAAACTTAGATTTGGACGATAATACTTGCTAAGAATCATGACATCGAAATATAAATTGGTTAACAAGCTCATCTAAGAGTGACATCGGTAAAATGGGAAATTACCATTAATCAATTTGTCTCGGAAATACTCCCTGAAACTTAGATTTGCACGAAAAATTCTTGCTAAGATCATGACATGGAAATAAATAAAAATTGGTTTAGAAGCTCGTCCAAGAGTGACATCGGTAAAAATGGAAAATTACCATCAATCAATTTATCTTGGTGGAGATACTCCGCGTAAACTTAGATTTGGACGAAAAATTCTTGCTAAGATCATGACATGGAAATAAATAAAAATTGGTTTAGAAGCTCGTCCAAGAGTGACATCGGTAAAAATGGAAAATTACCATCAATCAATTTATCTTGGTGGAGATACTCCGCGTAAACTTAGATTTGGACGATAATACTTGCTAAGATCGTGACATCGAAATATAAATTGGTTAACAAACTCGACCCAGATGACATCGGTAAAAATGGGAAATTACCATTAAGCAAACGAAAAGATAGATCTCTTCAATTACTCTCTCTTCTTACATTTTGCCAAATAATATAGAGAAGATTATTTTTGTTTATAAAATGTTTGTCACATTGGGTTGGCTTGACCCAAATTTGGCATTGGTGGCAAGATCCCTTGTGGTCCAAATCTTTCCATAAATTAATGCTATATTTTGTTGGAAAAAGCAAGGTTGCAATAGAAGATGAAATAACACAGAAGAGATTGTTGTACTCCAAACTTTCAAGGCTCATAAGATTTCTTTTAGACAATTATTTCTACCCTCCCAATAAATTGGCGATTACAACGGTATGTGAAATAATGCCTTCAGGATACAATGAAAGCCATACAAATGAAATTGAATTCAAGGTTTGTACCCCTTGATCCAATCAAGAACATATGTAAACAAAATTTCGATGATGCTTTTGAAAGAGAGAAAAACAGAAAGGTTTTTTCGATATTTCTTTAAACGAGTTTTGGGAGATACTATTTATAGAGGTTTTCGCATCTGTTGGGAATAGACATTTTTTCACCAACAGATTTCTCTTCACGAAACGATGAGTCTCTTCATCATCGGACATCAATGACGTCTCGTTTGGATTCGAAGGTTCTGGATATGTTTGTAAATTGTCGACCACAGCTCGGGGGGACTCGCCCCAGACCCCCTTGGATAGCACAATTGAAAATATTCCAACATATTTCTTCCATTTTGGTTGTGCCTTAATTATAATTAAAAATCGATAACCGTCTATAAGGGATTATGTTTATATAAGGTATATTATGGAAAATTAGTTGACTCCACGAGTTAAGATAATGAAAATTGATTGATTAAAAAACAAATATCAATCAAAGAATTTGAACACGAGCATATATTAAAGAACCAATATTTTTATATTATTCATTCTAAAACTAAATAAGCAAATAATACCAACATCCCTGATTAAAAAACAAAAAACCACATTATTCGAAAGTTTCTTTGATAATTTGCTCAACTAAAACCATCGCATCTGGTACTCGTGTTGCGGTGTTAGCAGTCATGTCTTTGGAACTTCAAGTACCTTTTCTTCTAGAGGTGTCTCCTGGGTATTTACGGTGTGCAGGACACGCTTTCACCAACAAGCTCATTCGAAGGAATGGGAGCATGGACACTATCCATTTCAATGTAAGCGAAGCGGGAAGAGTAAGATTGTCAACATGAGCTTGAACTTGACTAACAGGCATGCCAGAACCTTACACACGCCATCAATAGTTATGGTGATCCTTAGCTTTCTAGGGACAACCATTACTATCCTTGGAATTGTTTTAATGCTCTTGGTATTGTTCTTATTGGAACTCATTTTCTTCGTCTAATATATCAATCTATCTTTTATGCTAGTGTGGTTTGTGACCTCTAATATATATATATATATGTATTAGAAAAAACCCTAATTTTTTTTTTAGGTTAGGAGCATTATCTCCAATTACCTAATTTAGTTGTATTCCATATATCACTCCCAAACAAACAAAATATAACAATTTCCATATTGATAAATATATTCTCATATACGCGTACAACACCACATTGATTTTAGTATATAGTATGATTTATCTAAATACGGAAAAATAGCACGAAAAAAATTGCGTAAACACAACCATGTTGATCGAGTACATGGAGAATATGCTTTATCTTACAAAAGAGATCATAATAATGTACTCTTCGCCAATGTGCATGCTTGTCTACACAAAGTAGTTCGAATTCAAGTGGACGTAGACACTCACGACGAATTTAGAGGGGGGATTTTCTTTTATGGTGGTCAATTTGGTATATAGGGAGGCATTTCTGTATTCCAGTTGTATTTATGGTTATAAATTTTCGAATCTATAGGAGACTTTTATGTGTTCATTATAATAAAATCCGAGAGGGGAAAAGAAAAATGTAAAAAGAAGTGAGAATTTGAGATGCCACTCCCTTTTCTTGGTCTTGCCTTTTGATGGTTTGGAACCACTCTCTTTTTTTTGGTTACTTGGAGACATTTTCTTTGAAATTTCGATTGGAGAACAGGCCCTAGCTCAGCTGGTCATCCCCGTTTCCCAAAGTTTAATGCGCTCCAGGAGGTCCCAGGTTCGAGTCCCCAATGGCGTAATATTGCAGGAATTAACATGGAAGGTAGTGTTAGCTTGCCCCCCTTGTGACACAATCTCGGCCCCCCTCCCGCCATTTCGGCTCTCTTGGCTAGGTTACCCATGAGGCTCACTGGTAGGTTAACACAACAACCTGTTCAATTAATGTAGTAGTTTGTCGTTGGAGCTTAGCTTGTTAGGCTTCCAACTAGTTTCATGTAATAATATTTATCCAATAATATAATAATAAAAAAAAAGATTGGAGAAGTTTTTTTTCTTAAAACACAAAAATCCTATGTGGCCTAAAATATAGGAACTCTCCAATGTCTCATTGGATAACTACTTCATGACGTAATGGTTATCCTTTAGATTTTGCTTGCTTTTAAATAAAAATTCAGTTATAGGTTTAAGCTATAAAACATGCAAATATGCTTTACTTGCATGCTCATTAAAGGACGCAAACTTTCAAAGATAAAACATGCAAATATGCGTTACTTGTCTGCATGCTCATTAAAGGCGCGACCTTTCAAATAATGTCTGCTCATCAAGGACGCAACCATTCGCCAACAGGTGTATTGGATGTCTATATAAGCATTACTCATATCTGCTTGTAGTATTCTACAATATTAAGAAAATCCTAAAAGCTTGTATTTTTTTTTTTTTTTAATAATCTTTCATCAGTATAATAGTGATGGATATGTTGCCTTTTAATTAACTACCGAGATACTACAGCACCTCCAAACTGCAGAAAGCATTTTAGAAAGCAAATGTGTTTCCAAAGAGTGGAATACTATCCTCGGGGACAAAAGAATTGGAATCCTTTTTGGTGTCACACCAAGAATAGGGAAAGAAGTTACTCAACTCTTTTATAGAGAGGAAGATTTCAGCCCGATCGTAACACCCAACAATCACGACGCCCGAATGATGGAACCCATGAAGATTTGACTAAGTTGCACCCAATAGTTGGATCTTGCAATGGTCTGGTCTGTTTTTTATGTTTCACACCACGACATACAAGATCATGTATATGTTATGAATCCGAAACCGGTGAGCACCTACATTTGCCACAACTATGCATCCCAATTATTGACGAGATCAAGTACTTTCTTGGTATCCCTGAATTGGGGTTTCATGACATCTTGTCAACGTACCGATGAGTATAAGGTAGTTCGAATTCACATGGATGGTAAAGTTCAAATACACACTCTAGGAGACAAGAATGGATGAAGGAACATAGCATGGGAGATTCCTTATATTTTTCGGAGTTCAGGTGTGTATGCACATGGTTGTATTTTTTGGAAGGATTGTGGCATAGTTTCTTTCAATTTGGACATTGAGACATTTCACCAACATTCGCGACCCCCGCATCATATTCTTAGGAGTGAATTCCCTTGATTGGGATGGTTATGTTCGGAGTTCGCCTTTTATTTTACTACATCCATAAGGCTGTGATGAGGGATTAATCGGCCCAGGATAGATTTTCTGGGCACCCATTTCCAAAAAAATATTTATACATGGGCACTTCAGCGGGAATGGAATTGGAATTATGAGATAAACATTTTCTTGGAAAAGGATGAGGATGAAAGGTGGCCGACCTATTACCCGATAGCTTTTGGAAAAACAAGGACCTCCTATTGTGGCGAGAATGGGCGTTATTGCGTTACAATGCACTCACCTTAACTTGGACGGAAATTTGGGGGACACGACAGGGAAACAAGGGTTGCAATTATTCCTCATATGAGGAGCGCTGTCTCGTTGAAGAATTTTGGTGGACAATCAGAAACATGTACTCATGATGTCCATGCCACTAACACATTCCTTGGGTTATCTATGTAGCTTTTTTTTTTCTTGTAGTCGTGTTGTTTTCTGTTTTTTTTTTTTGTTTTTTTTTTTTTGGTGTATTTTTTTTCTATATACAATTTATTCCTTGGGTATGTAGCTTTTTTTTTCTTGTAGTTGTTTTTTTTTTTTTTTGTTTTGGATTATTTTCTATGTTGAAATGTACAATTTAGTTTGGGTCATTGTTTAACTAGCCAACCTTTGGTTTTTTTACTTGTTTTTGCGTACACCTATGGTCCAGCCGTCCGGGTCACCCCAACCCACCTAGGTAATCAGTCGAAAGCCTAGTTTGGTATTGCTGTGAATTTTAGAAAAGCGCTTTTGTTGTCTTTGTGTTGTGCGTTCTTTGTCTTTGTCTTTGTGGAATAAATCGGCATGACGTTTGGTAAACTATAATTTAAAAAGCACTATGCAATTAACAAACTATAAATTATGTTTGGTAAACTGGTATTTAAAAGTGTTGGTGATGTAGTTAATGACGAAAATAGACATATTTCAAAAATTAGTTTTAAATACAGTTTTATTATAATAAATTATATTTCTAATTTTAATATATTTATTAAAATATAAGTAGTTAATGTAATATTCTTTATCCAATAATAAAATATAAGTAATATTTATTTTATCATTTTATTTACTTTTTTTAATTATTTTTATTATTTAATAAATAATTTTATGATTATGGTTTGCTTAGAAAATATTATTATTTTAATATTTATTAAATTTTTTATTACTTTTATTTTAATTATTATTGTATTTATTATCTTAAATAAAAAATGAAAAAATAGAGAAATAAAATAAAAGTTAGAAATACAATGTTAAATGTACAATATTTGAGGGTAAAGCTTGTGTTTATAATAAATTAATAAGGTTAAAATAGAGAATCAATTAAATCGAATTATGTGGGTCCACAGCTTCTGCTTTTCTAGCTTTTAAAAGCTAGTGCTGAGTAGCTTTTAAAAGCAGGCCTAAAATGAAAGTGCTTCTCTCCAAAAGCACTTTGAAAAAAATTTACCAAACACAATTTTTGGTAAAAGTTTGTTACAAAGTGTTTTTGGTTGAAAAAAAGCAATACCAAACGGGGCTGAAAAGTAGAAAAATTATTTGGGTATTTCCTAAGAGATCATGATTTATTTTAGTTTGTTATGTTTGGAATGTATATATTAGATTAAAAAGGAAATTAGATAAACATGAAAATATTCATTCCATATCTCATTATACTGCTACAATATCTCATTTTTTAGTAATATGGAAATTGAAATATTCGGTGTAAATACCAAAGAATCGTGATTTAAGATAATGATAGAAACCTAAAAATTAGAGTTTTCAATTACACCAAGCATAGAAAAAAACTAACATAGAGTATTAAGAGGGATTGTTGATATGAAATTGACGAGAGGATCCAAAAACGTCCTAGACTGACGTGACCATTCGCCAACAGGTATATTGGATGTCTATATATATATATAAGCCTTATACTCGTATTTGCTTGTAGCATTCACAATAAAAAAATCCTAAAAGCTTGTAAATTTTTTTTTTTTTTTTTTGATAATCTTTCATTAGTATAATAGTGATGGATATGTTGTCGGAATTAACTACCGAGATACTTCAGCGCCTCCAAACTACATAAATCATTTTAGCAAGCAAATGTGTATGCAAAGAATGGAATACAATCCTTGGGGACAAAAGAATTGGATTCCTTTTTGGTGTCACACCAAGAATGGGGAAAGATAAAGTTACCCAACTCTTTTATAGAGAGGAAGATTTCAGCCCGATCGTAACAGCCAACAATCATGATGCTCCGAATGATGGAACCCATGATGATTGGACTATGTTGCACCCAATAGTTGGATCTTGCAATGGTCTGGTTTGTTTTTATGTTTCACACCACGACATACAAGATCCTGTATATATTATGAATCCAGAAACGGTGACCACCTCCATCTGCCACAACTATGCAGCCCAATTGCACCGGATCAAGTACTTTCGTGGTATCCACGATACAACGTAATTGGGGGTTTCGGATACTGTCAACGTACCAATGAGTATAAGGTAGTTCGAATTCACATGGATGGTAAAGTCCAAATACACACTTTAGGAGACAAGAGGGGATGGAGGAACATAGCATGGAAGATTCCTTATACTTTTCCGAGTTCAGGTGTGTACGCACATGGTTGTATTTTTTGGATAGATTGTTGTTAGCAAGATATTGGCATAATATCTTTCAATTTGGACATCGAGACGTTCCATCAACATTTTCCACCTCCGCATCATATTCCTGGGAGTGAATTTTGGATAAATACTTACCCATCACTTGGGATGGTCATGTTCGGAGTTCGCATTTTATTTTACTACATCCATGAGGGAATTGATCGGCCCCGAATAGATTTTTGGGCTCCCATTTCCAAAGAGAATATTCATACATGGGCACCTGGCGGGGAATGGAATTGGAATTATGAGATAAGCATTTTCTTTAAAGAGGATGAATGGCCGAGTCATAACCCGATAGCCTTTATAAATAACAAGGAACTCTTATTTTGGCAGAATATGCGTTTATTGCATTACAATACACTCACCCAACTTGGACGGAAATTTTGGGGAGCACTACCATGGAAACAAGGGTTGCAATTATTCCTCACATGAGGAGCGCTGTCTCGTTGAAGAATTTTGGTGGACAATCGGAAACATGTACTCATGATGTCCATGCCACTAACACATTCCTAGGCTTATCTATGTAGCTTTTTTTCTTGCAGTTGTGTTTTTTTTTTTTTTTTTTTTTTTTGGTATTTTAGATTCTTTTCTATGTTGAAATGTATGATTTGTTCCTAGGGTTATTTATGTTGTTTTTTTTTTCCTTGAATTTTTTTTTTTTTTGTTTTGGTGTTTGGATTTTTTTCTATGTTGAAATTTTCAATTTCGTGCATTAACATGATTGTTTTGGGGAGTTCTGGAGAGTTGATAGTGCATTTTTGCCTGTGCACAAATCTCTCATAGGAGTAGAGATTTGGGAGGGAGTTTGGTCGAGTGAAAAATATTAGGAGGAGGAGGAAACGCTTGACTTCCGGGTATGCTTTTTCATCTATTTTTTTATTCTCTAATCTCCGATTGTTTTGTTTGATTGTTACTATTTTGATTGTTTTGATATTAGTTTTAAAAGTAAAAACCCTATTTTTATTGTTTAGGGTCTCACCATGTTTTGTTAACTCTTTTTGTTTGATATTCATCTCAATTTGTGTTTAGTTAATCAAGTCGGGATTTCAGGCTAGCGATTAACTTTTGTTGTTTATTTATGGTCAAACCTTTCGTAGCAGGCTAGTAGCTAGCAAGCCAAATGGTTAGGCCACCACTTAAAGGAAATGAGGTGTGCATACTAACAATGGTTACACCACTGCACAATTAGCTAGTATGAGTTGGAAATCATTAAAGTCCAAACTTGTAAACTAAAGGAAATAAGTTAGGAGTTAGGAGTGAACTCTCCCAAACTCCTCAAACTCCCTCTAACAAACTCTTCCAAACTCCCCACACTCCCCCAAACTCCCCGAACTCAAAAACACAAAACTCTCTCAAACTCCTTACACTCTCTCAAACTCTGTCAAAATTCCCAAGATTTAAAATACACTCAACTCCCCACAAATCACTCGAGGACTAACCCCATCTGTTGGTTTTTCCTTTTTTTCGCGTTACACCTATGGTCCGACCGGCCGGGCCACCCCAACCCCATATAAGACCTAGGTAATTAAATTAAAAAGGAAATTAGATAAATATGAAAATATTCATTCCATATATCTTATGAGATCATAATTTATTTTAGTTTGTTATGTTCGTTATGTATATTAGATTAAAAAGGAAATTAGATAAACATGAAAATATTCATTCCATATATCCTTATATTGCTACAATATTCGATGTAAATACCAAAGAATAGGTGATTTAAGATAATGATGGAAAACCTAAGAAATTAGGGTTTTCCTTAGAAATATATATAAATTACACCAAGCATAGAAAAAATTAACATAGAGTATTAAGAGGAAAATGAGTTCTGCTAAGAGGGACTGTAGAGATGAAACTGAAGAGAGGATCCAAAAATGTCCTCGACTGATGGCTGGTCCTCGTAAATTGAGGATTACCATTACTGTGGACGGAATAACTATTGTTCCTGGTGTTCCTCTCGACGCTGTTATTAGTTCTGTTGTCAGTAGTGTTGACAATGATGATGTTCCTATTTATGCTGATGTTATTCCTGGTGTTCCTCTGGACGCTGTAATCAGTAGCGATGAGGATGCTGATGTTCCTACTGTGAATGATGATGCTCCTGCTTCTATTATTGAAATTATTGATGAAGATCGTCCCGATGTTCCGGATATGGCAGATAATAATCCAAAAGTTAACAAGCATGATCTTAACAAGCATGTGGAGCGATGAAGCGAAAATGACAAATCTGAGGATGACAAGGCGCCCAAGCCTGCTGGTTGGGTGATCAGGTTCACCTTAGCATTGCAAGAAGAATTGTTTGAAGATGGGGATGGTTCATTTGATATGGTTTTTTTTTGATGATATGGTTTGATTTATCGATTTCATTTTTGTGGACGCGCGCTTTGAAAGTTGTTTCGTTTCTTGTTTCGTTTGCTAATTTTGTCATTTAGAAGAAGGTGATGTTTATGAATTCTTTTATTATTTAGGTATTGGAATCATGAAATAAATCAAATAATTATTTACAAGTTCATAGACTTTACTAATGCAATATATTCTTGCAAATTTATTTATTTATGAGGTGTGCATTCTTTTGGAAAAATAAATATAATTAGCTGAAAGAACGGAGGAAATGTAGAAAAATACATTTTTCCCCCATGTAAACAATAAGAATCAATTTATCACTTTAGGTCTGATCTTATTATCTCTTGCAAGGACTTTTAACAAAAATACGAGTTTGAACAAGTAAAGTGCTATTGAAAGTAAAGTAGTGCTATACTGACGATGTTAATGATAATGATCTTTGCGTGGAATTGGATGAATCGACAAAGAACCGGGTTTTGATTTCCATTTTGTTTTCGAGTGGTGGTTTTATTTATTTTTAAGTCTTTGCACTAGATGGAGGCTTTTTACACTGATAGATAGGTTGACATTTATGTGATGAATGATTCATGTTGAACTTTTATGTTTTACGGAAATGATGAACATGAAAATGGATGGGTTTAGTTTATTTATCTTTATTAGCTTCTTGTATCGTTTCCTACATAGGTGCCACAATAATTCATACGTTTCCTCCCTAAACCAAGAATAATACGAGACAACCTTGACTTAAAATTATTAAGGTAAATATTATTCGAAATAGGAAAGTAATTTTTTTCTATAGCCTATTCTCGAGTTGGTTAGAGATCGGAAACAAAATTTCGAAAATTTTGGGAAACAATTCTATCATAACCTGTCTACGATATATTCTCTCATAAAATAAGGAAACTAACCATATTGGTTACACATCAAAAATTTGGAAATAAAAAAAAAAAAACACCAAAAATCTTTTGTTTGGCGGGTGATGAAAATGGATTTTATCTTGGATAATTTCAAAAGGAAAATCAATTCACTTTGATGGTTTGGTTAAATTCCAAAAAGAAAAAGAAAGATGAGTTCGATCTACTTTTTCAGTTTTTATTACTCGATTCATTCTCTTTATGAAATCATAATTCTACTACTATCTCTAATCTTTACAAGGAACCTACCTCTTCAGACTCGATCTTTGTTGTTGGTATTATTTCTACAACCCATTATCGAATGAATATTAAATTGATGTTAGATTTTTTGTTCGATCTCATGGAATCGGATGTTAGATCTTATAGGTTTAGTAGTTAAAGCATAATTAGGGTTTTTATTCTATCACTTCTTATAGTTTTACTAGTTAAAGCATGAGTAGGGTTTTATTCTATTACTATCTCTAATCTTTACAAGGAATCTACCTCTTTAAACTCGATCTTTGTTGTTGGTATTATTTCTACAACCCATTATCGAATGAATATTAAATTTATGTTAGATTTTTTGTTTCATCTCATGGAATCAGATGTTAGATCTTATAGGTTTACTAGTTAAAGCATGATTAGGGTTTTTATTCGGCTGTATCAAAGAACAAATTAATGACAATCACGGGTTGTACGATGAGATGTGATTTCATTTTGTTACAACAATAATATTTTAGGATTAAGTTACATGCATGAACTATTATAAGATTTAGGTAAGGATCTTTCTTTCATGTTACTTAGTTAGGATTTACTAGTTAGTTAGTGTTGATGGGTGAAAATTACTCCTGCCGAATTTGGTAATTTGGGGTGTGATGAGGAATGAATTTAAACCTACAACAAATGCCTTTGCGCGGTGAGTGCTTGTAGATTCGAGAGATCAATCTGTGCAAGTCCGGCCTAAACCAAGAAATGGCCGTTCCGGACTTGTTTCGGTCACAAAGTGAAGGAGATGGGGTTGATCTTAGGGAGGAAGCGAAGAATGTGTTGAGATTGTGAAGGTGTTGGCTTGCTTATGACTTGTGACATGAAAAATGAGCGGGCTTACGGTTAATGTAAGGAGGCTCACGGATGTCGATTTTACTGTCTTGTTGAACTTGTGTTGTTTGAAATAGGGCGGAGAACCTATTTATACAAGTCATTGAGCCTCATTCACGTTTCTCGTGGGAAGTGGAGGTAGTGGAATGATGGAGTAGTGGAGTTGTGTGTCGGTAACGCACGACCGGTCTTGCCCACTTCTCCGTTCATCTCTAACCGTCCATGACTCCCTAACACGTTCTTGTGATGGCGCGTTACCTGCCGCCGCCGTAAACCGCCAGACCAATACCCCGATAAGTATCCCCCAGTTTGTGACATGATTGATGTACGGAATGTGGATCGTGGGTCCCACGAAAGATAGCATGTAATCTTTTGAATTGAATAACTGCGTTATTCGGAAAGTCGATATTTGTGCGATATCGTGTGTATTTTATGCGAGTGCGCATTTCGGTGTGGTGAAGTGACGTGTGATGACTGTTCACTAACAAATAACTCCCTGACCGGGGTTGTATAACCAAGGCTGGTGAGGTCGGACGGATGAGATGATGTTTGAGACACTCATCTGCGGCCGTTGATGAAATTAGGGTTTTAAAAAGAGGTGCGCAAGCATCACTCTTCACCTTGGTCGAAATCAAGCATGGGAAGGATTTTAGAGAGGACCGACCATACATGCGTGTTGACATGATAGTGTGGGCGCCATATTCCGTTCCCTCATGAAAGCGCGATCTGGGCCACTCAATTTGACCGGTAAAGAGGAGTGGTCGAGATCGGTTTGCGGCAATCCCTTGCCGCAAAGGAGTTGGAAACCATACCGTGATTTCCCTAGTTTGGGCACGCGTTTGAGCGACCAACGTTGGTTAGTTCTGGTCGATCATACTACCGTGTAGGTGGTAGGTTGGTGTTCACACCTATGTCTTACCGTCTCATGAAATGTGATCTAAGCCATTCAAATCATCCGGTGAAGTTGAGCGGTCGAGATCAGTTTAGGATTTGGGAGTGTAACTGCACGAGTTTGGGCGTGCGTTTTGGGTTGGCCGGGAATGATGTGCCTTGGCCGACCGCAAGAGGAGGTAGATGGGCCCACGGTGGTCATCTTTGGTGTGACCGACCCTTGCTCAATCTAATCGTGACCCTCCATTCGTCTTAGGAGAAGATGGACGCGCGTGATGACTTGAAACCCTAATTTTGGCTTTTTCAAAGCCGCGCGGCCATGCTCTTTTGGGCGGACGGTTTTGTTGTAACCAGCCATGGTTGGCTTTGACCGATTGGCCAAGTGTGTAGGCGGTCACATGGTGATTGTGTCGTCATGCTCCGTGCCTTTTGAGTCTACATCGACACCCTCCATCTATACTGCGAAGGTGGATGGTTGAGGCAGATTTTGCGGCACATGTAATATGCCGCAAACCCTAATTTAGGGTTTTCCCGTCCATAATGCTTGGTATGGACGGTTTCTTGGCTGGCGAAGGCCAATGGTCGATCATGCGGGTCGGCCATGTGTATTCCATACACCTGCTTGGGGGTGGTGGAATTGATCGGGTCGTCAATCATGCTTGTGGAGTGGGACGACCGCTGCATTAGATCCTATCCAAGCAAGCTAAGGCCGTGTGTATTCCATACCTGCTTGGGGGTGATGGAATTGATCTGTGGTCATCCAATCATGCTTGTGGAGTTGGATGACTGCGATCGAATCATATTTGGCAGACTAAGGCCGTGTGTATTCCATACACCTGGGGTGATGGAATTGATGCGTGGTCATCCAATCATGCTTGTGGAGTTGGATGGCTGCGATCGAATCATATCCGGAGGCCCGATACGGTCAAGTCCTGGATGCTCAATCGGGCTAGTATAACACACCGAGAGGGCTCAATCGGGCTAGTATAACACACCGAGAGGTCTCGGGCTAGTATAACACACCGAGAATCGGCACATGTATTTCGGGTATTTCGTACATGGATTCATTATAGTGCTTGGAGGTTCGTGTTACTGCAGTAAGAGTAACACTCGGTCGTCATGCCACACCGATAATGAGTACGAAATACAAAGGCTGATATGACATTCACAGGAAGGGATTGTTGCTACATGCTCCAACCTGGAGGAATTTCATGCATTCACAGAATGGGATTGTTGCTACATGCTCCATTCTTGGTGAATTAAGTGAGGAGTATCCGTCACTTATAAATGGCTTTATCTTTTACAAGATGTCAGCGCATGATTTTTCTGGTTACTTACAAGTTTAACCTTAAACGAAAATCCACCATCAACATTAAGTCCCCTGCCTAGCACATAATGGTTACATTATTGTGTGGTAGGCATGAGATGGTGACGGACATATATGAGACAGACGGGATAAAAGGAGTTTACCCGGAAGAGTGTTGGCCGACTGCTAATTTCCCACGCCGTCACGCTTGTATGGAACTTCTGGTGGGGCGGTTTCTTTCTTTGGGTATTCGAATCAAAAGAGGAAACCAAATAAGGGAGGAATCCTTCTTCTATTGGGATTCTTCTAAATTTTGTCTATAAAAAGAGACAAGACCCTTCTCCCTTCCTCACGAAAATTTTTTTTTTTTTTTTTTGTTGCTCTGCTTCCGCCCGCAACTTTGCTTTGCTGCTTAGCTTCTTTCGCTTGCTGCGGAGCCGTCGCAGGAAACCACCGCCCGTTGCTTGGAGTTGCTCCCGTCCGACTTCTCAAGGTAGGTTTCGCTCCCCATATTTTTTTTTTTTTTTTTTTTTAACGGTCAAACCCTAGTTTCGTTAGGTAAATACCTCTTGTAAGACATATGCATGCTTAGCTTTCTCCACCATTTGGCTTGAATCCAGTAGACATGATTCCCACCGAATAAAGAAAATCGTATGATGCATACGGATGAATGAATGCGGGCCCGCCGTGTATGCTTAGAACGTGGGTCTTACTCACACATGCTTGGCTGAAATTTGCATTGAACTTGAAATTTGTACCAGGTGAAACTTGCACCGTCTTGAAATCAATGCCCCGGCCCGACTTGAAAGTTATCTTGGAGAACTTAAAATCAATACTAGACCAGAAACTTGTATGATGTTTGGACCGGCCATTGTGTGAGTTGTGTCTTGCCGTGTGTGACGTACAAGTTCTAACTTACATCTTTTATTTCATTGTGGTAGAAAAGAACTTCTGTCGATATGTCTTCTGAAGATAATGCTGGTGCCAAATCAGGAAGTGTTGATAGCTTCAAAGATATGCCGAACATCAATGATGAGTTGTTCACCTTGCCTTTTCCAAATATTAGGAGGCATCCTTCTCATAAGATAGTCTTGCTTTCCGGTTCGGAAAATATGGATCTTTGATCCATTCTCTTCTTCCGCACTTGTGATGAGATTTTGTCTCCCGAGAGAAACGAATATCCACCTTCTCCTATTGACTTCAAGATTTGCCATGCTCCACTTTGGGTTCTTACAAAGGATGGATGAACGCATGTTGAGTAATAAGGACATTAAGGACAATTTGACCAAAGCACAAATTCTCGATGCGGTCATGGCATCTGCTACCCTCGAAATTAGGAAAGACACCGCGGGCCTGATCACCTTCATTTCTCGGTGGCGTATTTTCACTCACACGGCCATATCTAGATGGGGAGAGATGACTATTACTTTGGAGAGTGTGGCGCATTAATGAACACTGCTGTTGCTTTAAGTCTTTTTACGAGCTCTCGATGCGGAGCAAAGTAATTATGATGCTATACTTCAAAAGGTGGAGGGATTCGAGAGCTGGACAAGGAGGAGAGAAAGGATGCGAGATGCTTTTATACTTGGTGGGTTTCGAGTGGTCTTCATGCGAGTTGGAAAACGAGCTCGGCGTGATTGCGTTCTGTCTTTATGGCTATCCAGGGGATATATTTGATGATGGTTCGGGAAGAAGACCATAAGAGATGAGCTTGTCAAGATTGCTATAAAGGTCGGCGAAGGGGCGAAGTTCTTCCTCTAGCTGCATTGTTCCTTGGATCATTTGTATTCTCATCCGGGCGCTTTAGTAATGGATATGCACGTTTCTAACGGGTACATGAGGTGGAGTCGCACGTTCACTTCGCTTTTCTTCAGGCGCTCTTATGGGAACACTTCAGAAGTTATGCTCCTACTCCTGCACCTTCACTCGTTAACTTGTACGGCGGCTCGAGAATACTCCGATGGAATAAGAAGCGTCCTAAAGCCGGTGTGAAACTTGTGGAGATATTTGACAACATTTCTTCCGTAGATTTTCGTCCATGGGGGCCGACTCACTCCTCCATCATTCAGCCAAAGACCTTTGGGCGTGATCCACAGCGTTGTGTTGCGTCTTTGTGTTAAGACCATGAGACACAGGGAAATTATTTACATCGCAATTTATTCCAAGATATGTCCGTCTCTATTCAACGGAGAATTTTACGTGACTCGTACAACATTGACGGGGCTGCTCGCCGATGGGATTTGATCGGTGTCCCATTTATCCGTCCACTAGAGGCTCAGGAAGAATTCCTTCCACAAATTCTTAACGCCAATGTGTTCTTAGGCCGGGTGAGCCTTCCCTTACGGCCTTATTGGGAGAAACTCATTGGTGACCGAGCGGTATATAAAGAATTTTGGGGAAAACAAGCGTCGATCTTCCCGAGAAATTTTCGAAGAGTGTTGTGACGAATTCCGTAGTGAGCCATCTTCGACGTCTTGGCGAAGCATTTCGGTTGAAGCCACTTCCATCCAAACGGACAAGAGGCGAGGATTGCGGTCCCCCAAGTAGGAGAGAGACCTAAGAGGCAAGCATGCGGGCCAGTAATCCTCAATTCTTCTAATATGCGGGTATTTAAAACCTCCTCCCATCGGTTCTTTCATTTCTCCAGTGTAAGTTCTTCTAAAACGATCCTTGTTTTAAATCAGGGAATTTCGAAAGATAATGCCTTCACAAGGTTGGCACGCATTCAAGACGGGAAGGCCGGCGGTACTGGTCATCATGCTGAGAAGTCTGGCGGTACGGACCTTCATGCTGAGAAGTCTGGCGGTACGGACCTTCATGCTGAGAAGTCTGGCGGTACCGCTCCTTTTTCTGACAATGACAGAGATGATGCAAGCTCGGTTGAACAAGGCGCTTTCCTTAGTGATCTTGTCGACGGGGTCGTGGTGGAAATCAACACCCCGCAGTGAAATAGATGCCGTAAGGAATGCAAGAGAGACGGTGGCATTTGTAGTTGAGACGGCTCCTCTTGACATCCATCTGAACAGGCACCGGGCCAGTATGGCTATTGTGGTGACTTCTTACGAAAGGCCTCCTGCACTGAATCGACAAGACTCCTTGCGGTCATGAGTGCCGGTGATGCGGCACAGGGCTTTGTTCGATCCTCCTTTTCTTGTCCCTTATCCGGTCACGTGTTGGTTGGTGGATTCAGCGTGCCGGTCCGGTTTGAAAAGTTGTACACGACAATATGGAAGAAACACGGCCATATTGCTACCAACTGCGAAGCTCGGGAGTCGTCTTGCATTGGTCAACGCGTCCAAGAAGCTTTAGTTTCCATCCGGGGGATGAGTCATGCGGCCCAGGTGGAACGATTTACGAAGAGGTGATTGAAGGTGGAGGTGCCATCTGGGCGTGTTTGCGCGATGCGGCTTGATGCTCTGGTTCTTCAAAGGGTTCTCCGAGATTCGGGAGCTCCGAAACTACACGATGAAGTCCCTTCCGCGGACTGTTGCTCGTCGGGAAGAAGAGGTTGAGAGGTTGTCTAAAGAGCTGGAGTGAAGCAGGCCGTGCTTCAAAGGATGAAAGTCTCTTGCCCCGGAAGGACGAGTTGTTGCTTAAAGACTTTCCTTGAAGTATCCGTGCTATATATCTTGGCGTTTTCTCTTATATGCTTTTCTTTTTTGAGTGATAGTGAGGATTTTCTTTGACTTCGGTTTTGGATCAATAGGTAATTGAATTGGCTTATTTTGAGATAGTTTTGTGAACAACCCTTTTGAAAGGGATTATGTTAAATGAAATTTGCATCTTGGTCATGAATGATTGCGCATGAAATTGCAAATGTTATGTAAAAGGGAGGTACGAATGGAAACAAACATGGCGTTTGATCACGGAGCCTCTTTTTCCACATGCGGGATGCTAAGTCCCCGAGTGAATTCTAAACTATCTCTCTTGTAAAGTTGTTGAGTAAAACTTACTTGCTTTTGAAGCCTCACTATATCAAGCCCAGAGTAGCCTCTCTAAGAAAATCCTCGTAAGCTATCTTTACGGACCGAGCTTCTCTGAACAATGCGCTTCAAAGCGTTGCATTCACTGGTGGGGTGATGAAGGAACCGGTGGTAATGACGATTACCTCGGGTCCGTTACTTCTTGATCGATGGCGGACGCCATACAAGGTAGCTCCACCTCTTCATTTCGCACCCACGTCTCCAGCAGTTCCAGAATCTTCTACATTGGGAAGGGGAAATGTAAGTACCTTGAGTCTAGCTTTCCCTGCGTTAGCGGGCGTTGCAGTGTTTCCCCGTGGCTTTGATGTGGAACAGGAGATGAGGCTGGAAGACTTGCGGGCGTCATCATATCTGCGGATTGCCTTCCTAAGTAGAGGGATGTGGAAGGTGTCGTAATGTCACTGCTGAGTGGCCGAATTGAATGCTCCCATCCTCTGTATTCAGGCATTTCTTGACTGATTTCTCCTTCCTCAAGCGTTTCTTCAGTCGGTTGAAAAGTCAACGCGGATTGGAAAGTCTTCCGGGCTCCGGCAAGAGTTTTGAGATATAAATCCTCTAGCAGGGCTCCATAGGCTGCAGGCTCCCTTTCTTTATCTGGCAGGCATTGTAGTATCCCGGATAAGTTTTTTCCTCTGTAGAGTTGCCTCGAGCCTTCGTCGTCAGTTTGGACCGTGTTGTCCGTCTCTCTGAGTCCCACTGTGATAACGTGCTCTTTCTGCATCTCCACCGTAAAGGTGTGACCCACTGACGAGGATTCGACATTTCTTGCCTTTGCTTGAGTAGATGCTGCCGATCCTTCTTGTAATTGCGCCGCCATATCATTCAAAAGGCGAAATGTCTCGCTCTGCCTTCAGTGATACCGACTTGATTCGCTAAGACATCCTCCGAGCATTCCAGCTATGCTTCCCATGATATCTGAACACTTTGTAGTTTAGGATACATTGCAAGATGGAAACGAGAAATTGAGGATTCAATTTTATGCAACCGATAGATCAATCTCCCACTGTGGTCGCCAATTGTTGATGGGTGAAAATTACTCTGCCCGAATTTGGTAATTTGGGGTGTGATGAGGAATGAATTTAAACCTACAACAAATGCAATGCGCGGTGAGTGCTTGTAGATTAGAGAGATCAATGCGTGCAAGTCCGGCCTAAACCAAGAAATGGCCGTTCCAGACTTGTTTCGGTCACAAAGTGAAGGAGATGGGGTTGATCTTAGGGAGGGAAGCGAAGAATGTGTTGAGATTGTGAAGGTGTTGGCTTGCTTATGACTTGTGACGAGAAAAATGAGCGGGCTTACGGTTAATGTAAGGAGGCTCACGGATGTCGATTTTACTGTCTTGTTGAACTTGTGTTGTTTGAAATAGGGCGGAGAACCTATTTATACAAGTCATTGAGCCTCATTCACGTTTCTCGTGGGAAGTGGAGGTAGTGGAATGATGGAGTAGTGGAGTTGTGTGTCGGTAACGCACGACCCGGTCTTGCCCACTTCTCCGGTTCATCTCTAACCGTCCATGACTCCCTAACACGTTCTTGTGATGGCGCGTTGCCAGGCTGTTTGCCGTCGTAAACCGCCAGAGACCAATACCCCAGTAAGTATCCCCCAGTTTGTGACATGATTGATGTCTGGAATGTGGATCGTGGGTCCACGAAAGATAGCATGTAATCTTTGAATTGAATAACTGCGTTATTCGGAAAGTCGATATTTGTGCGATATCGTGTGTATTTTATGCGAGTGCGCATTTCGGTGTGGTGAAGTGACGTGTGATGACTGTTCACTAACCAAATAACTCGACCGGGGTTGTATAACCAAGTCAAGAGGTCGGACGGATGAGATGATGTTTGAGACACTCATCTGCGGCCGTTGATGAAATTAGGGTTTTAAAAGAGGTGCGCAAGCATCACTCTTCACCTTGGTCGAAATCAAGCATGGGAAGGATTTTAGAGAGGACCGACCATACATGCGTGTTGACGGCATGATAGTGTGGGCGCTTTGTATTCCCGTTCCCTCATGAAAGCGCGATCTAGGCCACTCAATTTGACCGGTAAGAGGAGTGGTCGAGATCGGTTTGCGGCGAAAATCCCTTGCCGCAAAGGAGTTGGAAACCGGCGTGATTTCCCTAGTTTGGGCACGCGTTTGAAACGACCAACGTTGGTTGGTTACAGTCGATCATACTACCGTGTAGGTGGTAGGTTGGTGTTCACACCTATGTCTTACCGTCTCATGAAATGTGATCTAAGCCATTCAAATCATCCGGTGAAGTTGAGCGGTCGAGATCAGTTTAGGATTTGGGAGTGTAACTGCACGAGTTTGGGCGTGCGTTTTGGGTTGGCCGGGAATGATGTGCCTTGGCCGACCGCAAGAGGAGGTAGATGGGCCCACGGTGGTCATGCTGGTGTGACCGACCCTTGCTCAATCTAATCTGTGACCCTCCATTCGTGCCGGAGAAGATGGACGCGCGTGATGACTTGAAACCCTAATTTTGGCTTTTCAAAGCCGCGCGGCCATGCTCTTTTGGGCGGACGGTTTTGTTGTAACCAGCCATGGTTGGCTTTGACCGATTGGCCAAGTGTGTAGGCGGTCACATGGTGATTGTGTCGTCATGCTCCGGGCCTTTTGAGTCTACATCGACACCCTCCATCTATACCTGCGAAGGTGGATGGTTGAGACCGTTTTGCGGCACATGTAATATGCCGCAAACCCTAATTTAGGGTTTTCCGTCCATAATGCTTGGTATGGACGGTTTCTTGGCAAGCGAAGGCCAATGGTCGATCATGCGGGTCGGCCATGTGTATTCCATACACGCTTGGGGTGGTGGAATTGATGCGGGTCGTCCAATCATGCTTGTGGAGTGGGACGACTGCGATTAGATCATATCCGGCAAGCTAAGGCCGTGTGTATTCCATACCTGCTTGGGGGTGATGGAATTGATCTGTGGTCATCCAATCATGCTTGTGGAGTTGGATGACTGCGATCAGATCATATTTGGCAGACTAAGGCCGTGTGTATTCCATACCTGCTTGGGGGTGATGGAATTGATCTGTGGTCATCAATCATGCTTGTGGAGTTGGATGACTGCGATCAAATCATATCCGGAGACTGATACAGTCAAGTCCGGATGCTCAATCGGGCTAGTATAACACACCGAGAGGCTCAATCGGGCTAGTATAACACACCGAGAGGTCTCGGGCTAGTATAACACACCGAGAATCGGCTGTGTACGGGTATTTCGTACATGGATTCATTATAGTGCTTGGAGGTTCGTGTTACTCTGTAAGAGTAACACTCGATCGTCATGCCACACTTTGATAATGAGTACGGGAAATACAAGGCTGATATGACATTCACGGGAAAGGGATTGTTGCTACATGCTCCAACCTCGGAGGAATTTCATGCATTCACGAGAATGGGATTGTTGCTACATGCTCCATTCTTGGTGAATTAAGTGAGGAGTATCCGTCACTTATAAATGGCTTTATCTTTTACAAGATGTCAGCGCATGATTTTCTGAAATTTACTTACAAGTTTAACCTTAAACGAAAATCCACCATCAACAGTTAGGTTTTACAAAATAAAAATAAATAAAAAACTTAACGATGCTAATTTTTTTCTAGGGTTTTTGTTATTGTTTGGGTTGGATTTTGATTGAGAGTTAATAACTCTACTTTGATCGACGATGTTGTGTCAATCATATTTATATACAAGGCTTCTCAAGATTTAATCATTTGATTTTCCGTTACTTGGCTAGCCTGTAACGTCTGCATTTAAAGTTGCCACTTGTAATAATACCATGTTGCTGGTTGACCAATTTGACTATATCTTCAAGCTAAAAATGGATAATCACTATCTAGTGCTTTAGTGCTCTAGGCTTTTGTAACAAAAAGTTATATAAGACCGTTTAACCGGTACCTTTCGCTTTGTGGATAACACAATAATCATGAGGAGATTTTGTGTGTTGCAGTGATGTTTTAGCCTCAAGTTACATGCATCAATGAGTTCATGTTTGTTTTCTTTTCATATAATAGAAAATAGGTGTAACACATGTTGCCTATCCTGTTAGGTTTAGCTAATATTTTCCAAAATAAGCTCAAATTACTAACTAAGATGCACGTACCTACACAGCTTTTGTCATGGGAGAAGATGATGATTACGACCAATGGAGGGAATCAGATTATGAGGTGGATTATGATGAAGAAACGATGGATTTAGATGAGAGTCATGATGACATTGTACAATCAGATGATCTATGATGGTGAACATATGCTCCACACTGCTAGATTTGAAGACTTAACGGTAATGTGCAAAACCTTGTACTTACTTGTTTCTACTTAAATATCACATGGTTTCATATGTTGCCTCGGTTATTTCCAGAGTTAGAAGATTAGAAAATGATGATTTGGAGGTGTTAGAAGAAAAAGAATTGGAAAATGCTCCCGAAGTAAAAGCAACACAACAAGAAGACTCTACAAGTGATCATAAAAGAGAGGGAATGACAAGAATGTTGAAGATGCATAGATACTTCTCGGATAAAAATGCCAAAAGAAGGGATATTGAATTTGACAAAATGTTCCGGCCTATTGGTTACCATAGAATTGAATTCAGTAGTTACTTAGGCTATTTGGTCCGTGATATGGTTGGCATAAAACATTTATGTTGGAAGGAAGTCCCTTCAACAACAACATTTATGCATATGCGGTTACCAATTCGTCGTTTTTGTTGTCTAATTGCGAGTCTGTGATTAACATACATTAGATGTTATTGCAGCTTCATTATGAGGTGCCCCATGAGCTGAAGCGAGTGGTCATGAAGCGTCTACATGTTCAGCTGCGGGACTTTAGAAGGAAATTGTACAAAAATCATGTAAAACCCTTCCTGGAAATACCGCACAAACTAAGAACTTTCCCCAAAAAGTACGAAACGGTAATGGACCAAGAAAACTGGGACAATTACCTTAATCATGTACTAAAATCGCCTATTTTTAAGGTATGGAATACACATTGCTTTTTCTAATTTGTGTTTCGTTCTTATTGTCTATCCCAGCATACTAATGAAATTATTTTTATTTCCTCTGCAAGAAAAATTCGGAGAGGGGAAAAGAGGCAATATCACAATCCAAGTTCCCACATCGGACGGGACGAGGAGGATACTCGGGATTAAAACTAAAATTAGTAAGTCTGTTGTCTTATTTATTATACACTGCACAGTAAAACCGGCCATATCTGTTTTGTATGTCGTGTTGCGTGTCTCATATATGCAGAAACTTAAAACGGTATAGGGATGTGTCCTCTTACACCAATCTATAATTTTGTCACATTAGATGCTTTGGAATAGGTTTTTGTTTTACACAGTTAATATCTGTGCGGATGTAAATCCTTACTTGTTTCTAGTAACTACTAGGTCCAAAGCGGAAAAGTTGCCGAAGAAGATCTTGAAGACCGGTGCTTGATGTGAGCAAGAGCACGCGAAAAACAAAGACGGAATTGTTCCGCATTTAGTTTTCCTAAGAAGACATCTCGAAGTTGTGAGAAAACGAAACTTTACATTCCTCATGTTTTTAACCAAAGTAAGTGCAATGTAATTGCGCAAGGTTTAAATCAAATTTAACACATTATTTGAACATGAAGAGAAGCGGAAGATGATTCAAGAGGGAACTCTAACAGGTTGGTCATAACGAGGATGCCATAACAATTGCGATCAGCCTGCGATAAGGGTGGACGTGTCAAGGGGACTGGATTTGGAGTGATGGCAACCCTTTACTTTCCAAATGGAAGAAAACCAAGACACTCGAAAGAGAAGATGAACTGCGTGAAAAGCTGAAAGCTAAGGAGAAATAATTAGAGTCTACTAAAAATGCGTATCGAGTGATTGATGAAAACTTGTTATCTCAAGGAGTCGACATTGCGAAAATTGTGGGCAACAGTATCAGCAAGTCTGGAGGAGAGGTAAGTGAACTGAGTTTTGATTAGATTGTGTAATTTTTTTAAAAAATTGGCAGACAGTATCTGATTTTTTCAAATAATTTGTTCAACTACAGTCACAGGATGCAGGACCTAGCAACGCCTCCAATAGATCTAAGAATAACATAGGTCCAGAATCAGTTAAGAAACATCCAAAAAATATGGGAAATCCTGTCCGCAAAGTCATCCGAAAGCACCAAAGGGTCCGCAAAGCGGGACTCTCCTTATACTAAAAACGCCGACCGTTTCTCTTTGAATCCCCGTCTTTAGTATCAAAAAAGAAGTCTTCGTCTCCTCCATCCACTGGGGAATCTCAGAATATGCCATCTGAAAAAGTTAACATTGATGTATGGTTTTCCAACGCGTTTAAATTTTCAATCTTCCATTTACTATCTCTCATGCGCCTTGTGTTTCTGCAGGGCATAGGATGCAAACTTTGGTTTGGAGAAAAGGATAACATTGTTGCCATTGGTAGAGCTTACTCTTCAAAGAAGGTATCTTATAAAATGAAGTCAGGAATGACGGGTAAGGTTACATGCTATAGCGTCATGGTTAGTGAAGTACTAAATGAAACCATCAAATTACCCTTTGGCACATCTTAAGGATAAAAACTTTAAAAGATGTTGGTGATGCTGAAATTAGTTGGCCATCAAATCAAACCATCTTGGATCAAAAGGTTGGTTGCTATGCTTGTTTGCTTTATTAAGTCATTGGATATGTTTTTACACAAACCAGTTTTATATATATATATATATATATCTTGTTTGCTTTATTAAGTCATTGGATATGTTTTTACACAAACCAGTTATATATATATATATATCTTGTTTGATATAAGAGACGAATATGTTATCAGCTATATGAATCACGGATGTTAGTTTATATTTTAGAGAACCTTATAGAACGAGCTATGTGGTTAGATATTTGATTGTGAGTCAGTTGTGCATTTTTCTTAAATGGTTTCATTGCAAAAAGAAGGTACAACTTTCATTTCAATTTTCTGATGCAGGTGTTTATGGGTGAAAACTACTCCTGCAGAATTTGGTAATTTGGGGTGTGGATGAGGAATGAATTTAAACCTTTAAACAAATGCACTGCGGTGAGTGCTTGTAGATTCGAGAGATCAATCTGTGCAAGTCAAACAAAGAAATGGCCGTTCCAGACTTGTTTCGGTCACAAAGTGAAGGAGATGGGGTTGATCTTAGGGAGGGAAGCGAAGAAGGTATTGAGATTGTGAAGGTGTTGGCTTGCTTATGACTTGTAATGAAAGGTGAACAAGCTTGTGATTGATGCAAGCAAGTTCTGGTGTTTGAATACGTTTTTGTATTAACACTTGTGTTTTCTCTCGTTATTCCCTTGTGTTGTTGTTTGAAATAGGGCGGAGAACCTATTTATACAAGTCATTGAGCCTCATTCACGTTTCTCGTGGGAAGTGGAGGAAGTGGAATGATGGAGTAGTGGAGTTGTGCGTCGTAACCGGTCTTGCCCACTTCTCCTGTTCATCTCTAACCGTCCATGACTTCCGACACGTTCTTGTGATGGCGCGTTGCACGCCGCACGCCGTAAACCGCCGCACCAATACCCCAGATATGTATCCCCCAGATTTGTGACATGATTGATGTCTGGAATGTGGATCGTGGATCCACGAAAGATAGCATGTAATGCGAATTGAATAACCGTGTTATTCGTAAAGTCGATACTTGTGAAGTATCGTGTGTATTTTATGCAGTGTACTTGCATTATAGTGTAAAGTAAATAACTCCAACCATGGTTGTATAACCAAGCTGTGGTGAAGTTGGACGGATGAGATGATCTTTGAGACACTCATCTCGCGACCGTTAATGAATATTAGGGTTTTTAAAGAGGTGCGCAAGCATCACTCTTGACTTGGTCGAAACCAAGCATGGAAAGGGATTTGGAGAGGACCGACCATACATGTGTGTAGACGACATGCCGGTGTACACGCCCACACCTCACCCTCCCATGGAGATGATCTAGGCCACTCAATTTAACCGGTAAAGTTGAGTGGTTGAGATCGGTTCGGCGGCAGAAATTGATGCCGCAAAAAGGGTTGGAAACCGCATGACATCCCTAGTTTGGGCACGCGTTTCAAGACGACCCATCTTGGCCGGTCTTGGTCGATCATACCAGCGTGTAGGTGGTAGGCTGGTGTTCACACCTATACCTGACTATCCCATGAAAACGTGATCTAAGCCCCTCAAATCATCCTATGAAGTTGAGCGGTGAGATCGGTTCGTGGTTTGGGAGATGCGGCCATGGTAGTTTGGACGCACGTTTTGGATTGACCCGGGCGTGATATGCCTTAGCCGAACACATGAGGAGGTAGATGGGCCCACGGTGGTCATGCTGGTATGACCGGCCCTTGTTTAATCTAATCTGTGACCCTCCATTCGTGCGGAGAAGATGGACGCGCATGATGACTTGAAACCCTAATTTTGGCTTTCAAAGAAGTCGAACATCTCTTGTTTGGGTGATGATTTTGTCACGGCCAAACATTGTTGGTCTTGACCGATTGGTCAAGTGTGTGTGCCCACACGGTGATCGTGTTGACATGCTCGGGGCCCTTTGAGTCTACATCTACACCCTCCATCTATACCGCGAAGATGGATGGTTGAGACCGTTTTGCGACACATGTAATATGCCGCAAACCCTAATTTAGGTTTTCCGTCCATAATGCTTGGTATGAACGGTTTCTTGGCAGGCTAGGCCAATGACCGACCATGCGGGGTCGGCCGTGGGTATTCCATACCCGCTGAGGGTGATGGAATTGATCCGGGGTCATCCAATCATGCTTATGGAGTTGGATGATCAACGATCGAGATCATATTTGGCAAGATACGGTCGTGTGTATTCTCAATCGGGCTAGTATAACACACCGATCTGGGTCTCCAATCATGCTTGGCTAGTATAACACACCGAGAGGGCTCGTGCTAGTATAACACACTGAGAATCACCATGCGGGTCATTTCATGTACATGGTTTCATTATAGTGCTTGGAGGTTCGTGTTATTCTGTAAGAAGTAACACTCGATCGTCATGCCACACCGATAATGAGCTAGTATAAATACAAGGGCTGATATGAAATTCAGAATCAGAAGGGATTGTTGCCACATGCTCCAACCTAGTGAGGAATTTCATGTATTCACAGAATGGGATTGTTGCTACATGCTCCATTCTTGGTGAATTAAGTGAGGAGTATCAACACTTATTAAATGACTTTATCTTTTACAAGATGTCAGCGCATAGTTTTCCTGGTTTTTACAATTTTAACCTTAAATGAAAATCCACCATCAACATTAAGTCCCCTGCCTAGCACACAATGGTTACACTATTGTGTGGTAGGCATAAGATGGTGACAGTTAAAGATAAAACTTATGAGACAAAGTTAGATGTTACCAGGAGAGACGGGTCATCCTGTCCTCAAGCATGCGTCACGTTCAAGAGACGTCCATAAAGTATTCCCCTAGCATGATATCGGTCTTGCAGCTTCGATCGACCTTGTTATGCCCGATTAGGCCGAGGGGTTATTGCGCCCGCTTCGTTCGATCGTGGGATTATGCCTAATCGGGACCGATTGTTGCGCTGCTTCGTTCGTGGGGCTACTGCGCCTGCTTGATCGAACGTGGGCTTGTTGTGTCTGCTTCGGTTGAACGTGGGTCCACTATGTACATGTTTCAAACGCCGGCCCTGTGCTTCGACTGAAATCGGCCCTGCTGTGTGCGCCTATTATACCGCCTTATGTCTTGATTAACACCAGCCTTGTGACTTGAGCAATACCAGCCTTGTGCCCTCGACCAACACCAGACTTTAAACTTGAGCAATACCGGACTTGAAACTTGTACCGGTCTTGAAACTTATACAGGACTTGAAACTTGTACCGGACTTGAAACTTGTACCAGACTTGAAACTTGTACCAGACTTGAAACTTGAATGGTGTTTGGACCCAATCCCAAACTTTTGTGTATTTCAACATGGGTTGTATCTTGTCATGTGTGACTACACGCCTCATGTGTTTTTCATACAAGTTCTAACTCCTGTCTTTTGTTTCATTGTGGTAAAAGAAAAGAACTCCTGTTGATATGTCTTACGGAGATAATGCTTGGTGCCAAGTCGGGAAATGTTGAAAGCTTCAAAGATATGCCGAACATTGATGATGAGTTGTTCACCTTGCCTTTTCCAAACATTAGGAAACATCCTTCTCATAAGATAGTCCCTCTTTCCGATTCGACTTTTAGGTTTTGATCCATTTTCTTCTTCGGGCCTTGTGATGAGATTTTGATGGATGAAACGAATATCCGTTCTCCTATTGACTTCAAAGATTTTCCAACTCCACCGGGTTCTTACGAAGGATGGATGAGACGTAGTGTTGAATAATAAGGATGTTAAAGTGGTTTTACGGTGGAGGTGGATCACGGAGAGAGTGTTGAATAAGGATTACGAAGTGAACGTGGGTCTCGGAGAGAGCGTTGAGGCGGCTCTTGAATAGACCATTGAAGCGGCTTACTGCTGGAGGGAGTTTTGAAGTGTTTCCCTCTTGATTCGATTTACCCTTGTGAATTCCATGATTCTTGGTGACCACATCCTCTCACGTTGAAGAATTCCTTGACTGACGGTGAAGGAACTTCATGCTGAGCCTCAGTCCCCAAGTGTGGTTTACATGGTTTGTTCGTAGTGGTTGTTGTCGAGCCAGGTATGGAATATCTTGGACGTTGTTTCATCATTGTGGGATTCGTGCATGTGGTACTGGAGTTGGAGTTGATGGACGCGCATGATGTTGTATCTTGGTGGTTTTCCTCTTGTCGCTCAAGGAACCGCTTACGAGAAAGGCTGAATGTTGTATCGCTTTGTTGGTGAGATATATGCCCCTACAAACATTATGAGGCTCTTCCTAGCAGGCCTGGTTCTTTCTATCGGGGCATATGTTGTTGTAGATGAGCGTTCAACAGCTCCAGAGGATGACCAAAAGCACGGATTCTCCAATATAGCATGATAGACATGTACCATTGTCTCGATAAAGTGACTCACCCGGATCTTGTTCGACCACCATGTCGATAGAGTAACTTCGCTTGGATCTTGCTCGATATGACGGTTGGACATCGTTATCTTCTTGAGGCTGCTCCCTTGAGGTATCGGCTCCAATGGAAGATTACCGTCATAGAGCGTTGATACGTTGAACCGGCACTCTTTAAACCAAATGGTAGTATGGTATAATAAAAATTTCGAGAGGAGTTCGAAAAGATATCTTACTTGCATCATGCTCGTACATCCTTATCTGGTTGTAGCCACTACATCCATCCATGGAGGAGAACATGCCGTGTCCTCCGGTTGCATATACTAACATGTCGATGTTAGGTAGAGGAGGCTCGTTTTTGGAGCAGCACCTGTTCAAGTCTCTGAAGTCTATGCAGCACCTGATTTATCCGTTTTCCTCGTGTCTGAACTACAACCGTTTAACCGACTTGGGTCCAAGTATGACATGTAGATGATGGGTGACCAATTTTCATCCGGCATTTCTTCATATATCCAAGCAAATATGTCCTGGTACTCTTTGAGAAGTTGCACGAGTTTCGTGCGTTTATCCGTACACAAGGTTGAGTGATGGAGATAGGCCTAGGAGATTCCTCAACGATTTCAATCTCATCGGTTGTGGAGTTGGTGCCCTCTTGCACTGCTGTTGTGGAGCATCTAACACTTGCTCTTGTGGTTTGTTCTTTGTTGTAGCATTCCATTAGGTGGAGGGACCGGGTAACATCTCCCTGCTAATTGATAATGGCGATGTCGGTATCTTGTTTTCCCTTTACGGGGTCACGACTCTCCATAAAAGTTCGTTCCCTCTTCGTGTGAACGTGGGTCGTGGCTTCACGGGATGGAGAAGAATGCTTCGTCGGCAAAGATGCATCGTGGGTACTAGCCCTCAATGATGCAAGCCGGTCTACTTCTGAATTGACGCCACACGTGGGAGTGGGATGCAACGAACTTGTCGATTATTTCCACGGAGCTTCTCCCGTATGTCTTTGGTTTGGTTTCCCTCGAAGTCCGTCATTGTGGTAGGTTCCGTATGCGATCTTTCACGGGAGAATCTTGGATGTCCTGAGAGTCTTGAAAGTAATCACATTCAAGACGCTCCTGTGTCGATAAGGGCCGTCTTGAACTCTAAATTCTTGATGCGTGCGGTGACATGTAGGGCACGGTTTGTGACCTTCCTCTGGTTGATTGCAGCAAAATGTCTCCGTGCGCCCGATTCTTCGAGAGATGTGTGAAAGTTCATATAAACTTTCCACTATTGACTTGAAAGATCGTTGTTCCCAGTGATCCACCGACCTTGACTCGAGTTCATGGTGAAACTAGCCTCCATAACTTGAGGAGGATCTATTATGAGGAAGACGTCAGAGATCCCCCAGTATAGGAGTCTCCATGACATGACCACTCATATCGATGTCACTTCTTTGATCGGGTCCATGTAGGTCCGCGCCGCCGGAAGTACCTTTTCCGGTGCGTTGAATGCATTCCTTGTTGGCTCCGAGGGCTGTTGCGGGTCTTGTGGAAATCGATCGCTTAATTTCTTAAGAAAAGTGAGTACCTCTTTCCGAGTTGCGGCCATATCCGTTTGAGTCTTGACAAGAACTTCACCTTCTCCATCAAATCTGCAATGGTAATGGAGGATGGTCCTCCTCTCGTCCCTCCGGCTCCTCGTCCCGATGAAGGAGTGGAAGTTGTTGCTCTGGTGACTACCGGAGGTGTTACACTGATGAGATGCCAAGATTTGCAGTTGCTATGGCTCTGAGTGATGGGAGGTGTTGTAATATCACTGTGCCGAGTGATCGAATTGAACGTTCCCATCCTCTGTACTCACGTGTTCCTTGATTGATCTCTCATTCCTCAAGCATTTCTTCACAGCTTGACAAGGGTCTTGAGATATAAATCTTCCAAAGAGGGATCCGTAAGCTGCGAGGCTCCATTTCTTTATCCCAGTAGACGTTGTGGTACCCAGGACAAGTCTTTTCCTCCTGGAGGTTGCCTCGAGTCTTCGTTGTCGGCTGGACCATGTTGTTCGCCTCTCCCGAGTCCCCTGCGATTACGCTCTCTTTTCCTCTCCACCGGTAAAGGTGTGACTCCCTGACTAAGGATTGACGTTTCTTACCTTTGCTGAGTAGATGCATGCCGACCCTTCTTGTAATTGTGCTGTTATATCATTCAAAAGGCGGAATGTTTCGCTCTGTCTTCTAGCGATACCAGCTTGATTTGCCAAGATATCCTCCAACATTCTAGCTACACTTCCCATGATATCCGAACCACCTTGTGGATTCTGGTGAGGATACATCGCGAGATGAAAACCGAAAAATTGAGGATTCAATTTTTTGCAACCGATAGATCAACCTCCCACTGTGGTCGCCAATTGTTTATGGGTGAAAACTACTCCTGCAGAATTTGGTAATTTGGGGTGTGGATGAGGAATGAATTTAAACCTTTAAACAAATGCACTGCGCGGTGAGTGCTTGTAGATTCGAGAGATCAATGCATGCAAGTCCGGCCTAAACCAAGAAATGGCCGTTCCAGACTTGTTTCGGTCACAAAGTGAAGGAGATGGGGTTGATCTTAGGGAGGGAAGCGAAGAAGGTGTTGAGATTGTGAAGGTGTTGGCTTGCTTATGACTTGTAACGAAAGGTGAGCAAGCTTGTGATTGATGCAAGCAAGTTTTGAGTGTTTGAATACGTTTTTGTATTAACACTTGGTTTTCTGTCTTGTTCTCCGAACTTGTGTTGTTGTTTTTGAAATAGGGCGGAGAACCTATTTTATACAAGTCATTGAGCCTCATTCACGTCTCTCGTGGGAAGTGGAGGAAGTGGAATGATGGAGTAGTGGAGTTGTGCGTCGACCCGTCTTGCCCACTTCTCCTGTTCATCTCTAACCGTCCATGACTTCTGACACGTTCTTGTGATGGCGCGTTGCACGCCGCACGCTTGTAAACCGCTGACCAATACCCCGATATGTATCCCCCGGTTTGTGACATGATTGATGTCCGGAATGTGGATCGTGGATCCACGAAAGATAGCATGTAATGTTGAATTGAATAACTGTGTTATTCGGGGAAGTCGATACTTGTGAAGTATCGTGTGTATTTTATGCAGGTGCTGTGGTAAAGCATTATAGTGTGGTAAATAACTCCCCCGACCGGGGTTGTATAACCAAGTGGTGAAGTTGGACGGATGAGATGATCTTTGAGACACTCATCTGCGGCCGTTAATGAATATTAGGGTTTTTGAAGAGGTGCGCAAGCATCACTCTTGACTTGGTCGAAACCAAGCATGGAAAGGATTTGGAGAGGACCGACCATATGTGTGTTGACGACATGATGGTGTACACGCCATGTCTCACCGTCCCATGGAGATGATCTAGGACACTCAATTTGACCGGTCAAAGTTGAGTGGTTGAGATCGGTTTGCGGCAGAAATTGATGCCGCAAAAGGGTTGGAAACCGCGTGGCATCCCAAGTTTGGGCACGCGTTTCAAGGCGACACATCTTGGTCGGTCTTGGTCGATCATACCAGCGTGTAGGTGGTAGGCTGGTGTTCACACCTATACGACTATCCCATGAAACGTGATCTAAGCCACTCAAATCATCCTATGAAGTTGAGCGGTCGAGATCGATTAGGATTTGGGAGATGTAACCATGCTAGTTTGGACGCACGTTTTGGATTGACCAGGCGTGATATGCTTTGTCCGAACACATGAGGAGGTAGATGGGCCCACGGTGGTCATCTTTGGTATGACCGGCCCTTGTTTAATCTAATTTGTGACCCTCCATTCGTTCGGAGAAGATGGACGCGCATGATGACTTGAAACCCTAATTTTGGCTTTCAAGCCGTGCGTCATCTCTTATTTGGGTGATGATTTTGTCAACCAAACATTGTTGGTCTTGACCGATTGGTCAAGTGTGTAGGCGGGCCCACGGTGATCGTGTTGACATGCTCCGGGCCCTTTGAGTCTACATCTACACCCTCCATCTATGCTCGCGCGAAGATGGATGGTTGAGACCGGCATTTTGCGACACATGTAATATGCCGCAAACCTAATTTAGGGTTTTCCGTTCATAATGCTTGGTATGAACGGTTTCTTGTGTATTCCATACCGCTAGGCCATGGAATGACCAGATCCATGCGGGATGTCGGCATATCGTGGGTATTCCATACCCGCTTGAGGGTGATGGAATTGATGCGGGGTCATCCAATCATGCTTATGGAGTTGGATGATGCTTATCGAATCATATCCCGGAAGACCGATACGGAAGTCCGGATGTCCGGATGCTCAATCGGGCTAGTATAACATACCGAGAGGGCTCGGGGCTAGTATAACACACCGAGAATCACACACTGCATTTTATTTCGTACATGGTTTCATTATAGTGCTTGGAGGTTCGTGTTATTACGTAAGAGTAACACTCGGTCGTCATGCCACACCGATAATGAGTCTTTGAAATACAAGGCTGATATGAAATTCAACACTTATAAATGGATTTTGCCATCATTTCCAAGATGTCGAGGATTTTCATGTATTCACAAACTCAACCTGGGATTATTGCACATGCTCCATTCTTGTTTGAATTAAGTGAGGGAGTATCCAACACTTATTAAATGGCTTTATCTTTTACAAGATTATCGTAACGATAGTTTTACGGTTTTTGATTTTAACCTTAAATTTTGAAAATCCACCATCAACGGATGTAAGTCAACCAAAACATTCGAGGCTAAAAATCACGGATCTACTCAACGGAAGCCAATCTCGTATCGCAATATCTGAAAAGTTCCGAAGGTATGTGTTTTAAACCGATTACATGATCTTAAGACCATATGAGTCTCAAATATGCCATCAACTACTATATGAATCACGGATGCTAGGGTGTATTTTGGAGAAACTTGTATATTTGTTACCTATTCATCCGTGTCTTCGCATTCACGGTGGAATTTGGCATATTTGTCACCCGAATATGGAATATTACTCTCTTCTTTGCAGTAAGTCAACAAAACTTGGGAAACATACTCGGATGTGACGTCAAAAGATCCACCTAGTCGGAGCCAATATTGGATGGTGACAACTAAAGCAGTTTCTCCGGTATCTGTTTTATTTTTACATGCATTTTAAATCTCAATTTGTTTTGAAGTTTTCGCTTGAAGATGTTCATATTCCATATATTTCCGCGAGGTAGAAGGTGCAACCTTTTTGATGAAATTGTCTAAGGCAAACGTCCTTGCTAGAGGTAGAGCTTTTATTGTTAATAGGAAAACAACAATTACATGGAAAGGATGGGTTGGAGGTTGATTGCCACAAAATCCCGATTGATGAAGTAATAAAACCGGAATTTCTGTCTACCCGTACGATTTTTTGGTATGGAAACATTAGGGCAAACTCTTGGAAAAGCGATTCCTTGGCCAAAGTTTGGTGTTCAGTTTACGAGCTGCTAAGAAGGTTAGTTGCTTGGCTTGTTTGATTTGTAAGTCGAATATACATAAACCAGTCTATCAATTATATGAATCACCGATCCAAGTGTAAATTAGAGAACCTAGAAAAATAGAAACATGTGTAACTTTCAAAAGTAACTAATAACTCTTTTAATCTTATAACCCTACCAGTAATTCACAACTAACTACTTCTCTGCGGAAGTCTCCTTCACGTAGCAACCCTTCTAATGGATCTAAGAAGCAGTCTCCTAATCTTATGCAGAACTCTACCAAGTAATTCCCAACCAAATCCTTCAATATCTCTAGAGAAGTCGTACACATCTACGGCACAACCTCTCCGGCTAAGACATCTAATGGAGTATGTTTTTTTATTTTATTTTTTTCTTCGTAAATCTATATTGCTAATTCTAGCATCTTCTTTTTATATGATGTTCATATGTCGTATCTCCACGAAAAGCAAAATACGACTTTTGGAATGGATCTAGGGGAAACGTCGTTGCTAGAGGCGTATTTTACCCTCTGTGCCTAACCGAGAAAATACATGGACAAGATCTTCCTAAAAATTGTTATGTTGTCAATATTCGGGAGGTTATAGTTCCATCGTTCGTGTTAACCAAACCAAGTGGTGAGTTTAAGTTATTAGGGAAGCTAAAGATGGCTTTGTGGCATGGCCGAAAGATAATTGTTCCATCTCGATGACAAGGTTAGTTTCTTAGCTCTTTTGCTTTGTTAATCAAGTATATAAATAGTTTTACACAAATTGTGTATTCAGTTTGATTAAAGAATAAGTACGAGATAGAAATATATTAACACCTAAATGGAACATGAATGCCGAGTGTAAAATTTGAAAATTGATATTTGGTTACGGATTTTATTATGGGCGTCAGCTGTGAAAAATGCCACGGCCTTCAGTGAAGTTGGCTTTATATATTACATTGTTGGAAAAATGACTTTTGTCTTGTTGAGAATTCACATGACAGACGAATTCGCCTTGGATTTAGAATATATATATAATACATTTAATCTCTTGCTGCAGGAAACTCCACAGCATGGAAAACCTCATAAGCAACCAGAACCAGTTTTAGATTCTGAGAAGAAATTGGACAGTGACCTAAGAACAACAAGCAGCCTTGCAGAAGATAAACTGAATGAGGAGCACCTAGCAGTCAATCCACATTCGGGGAGTCATGCAGCCTCTGACAAGCTTCCAAAGAAGATTAAAAGGTGCGAGAAAGTTATATGTACAAAGTGTAGATCAGGCATACCAACTTCCAGATGGGAAACATAGGATGACAAGGTTTGCCGCGTCGAGAATGTCACAACCTGATCAATTGCTTGAAGAGACACCACCATCAAAAAAGTTGAAGAAAAACTGATGATTTTGGATAAATGCTCTTTAATATTTTCTTTTGCAAACTGTTAGACCAAAGCTCAACATTTTTTACTATGTTATTAAAAATAATATGAATTTTTGGCATATATGAATTTCAGATTTAACCACAATTTATATAAAGTATAAGAAAATTTGGATAGTGCCAGGTGGATGGTTTAGATGCGTCACATCTGAACGGCTTAGAGGCGTCACACGCGTAATACACACGCTTCGAGATTAATTGGCGTGGCTAAACATAACATAAAGACACACTAAACAAATATAAATTGGCGTGGCTAAATATCACATAAAGCCACACTATATGGCGTGTCTATAGGTTCTCCGATGAACGGCTCCCAACGTTACATGTGGACGGTGAATGTTACATCTGAACGATCAATATTGTATCATCTTAAATTAGATCCAATGGTTCCTAATACAGCCACGTGGATGAAGGTAATTGTAAATTGGCGTGGCAAAATATCACAAAGCCATATCTACTTCATATAGCCACGCATATAATTTAAAGGTCAATATTGTGAGATCTTCCTATAGGTTCTTCAATGAATGGCTCACAACGTTACATGTGGACGATGAAGGATGCATATAATTTAACAGTCAATATTGCATCATCTTAAATGAGATCCAATGATTCCCGATACGACCACGTGTATCAAGGTAATTGTAAATTGGCGTTGCTAAATATCACATGGATCAAAGGATATCCAATGAAAATTACATGTGCGGATGGCTAAATATCACATATAGCCACGCTCTATGGGGATCAAGTGTCTAAATTGGATATCCAATAGCCACACTCTATGGGGCGTCACAACGTTACATGTGGATGGTATTCAACGGTTCCTAATACAGCCACGTGGATGAAGGTAAGTGAAATTGGCGTGGCTAAAACATAACATATAACCACGTTAAACCTATATGGCGTGTCTATTGGATAACCAATGGCTACGCCAAAAATCAATTTGCGTGTCTAAAGTGAACCAAATAGCCACGACAAAAAGCAATTTGGTGTCTATAGTGAATCAAATAGACAAGCCAAAAAACAATTTGCGTGTCTAAAGTGAACCAAATAGCCACGCCAAAAAGCAATTTGCGTGTCTATAGTGAACCAAATAGCCACGCCGAAGCAATTTGCGTGTCTAAAGTGAACCAAATAGCCACGCCAATTTGCGTGTCATATGGAACCAAATAGCCACGCCAAAACAATAAATCGTTTGTCTATAGAGTACCATTACTTAAGTTTTTGGGACACTATATAGCAACACCTATATGGCTTTGGCGTGTCTATTTCATGCGAAATAAACACGCAAGGCAAGCGTGGCTATAAGCTACCTAAAACCACGCCGTGTTACCTAAAACCACGCAAGCGAAGTCACGCCAAGTCCAAACCAAATAGGCGTGTCAAAACCCCTATGGACACGCCAATTTGGCGTGGCAAAAGGGTCCATTTGTACTAGTGTAAGTAAAGAGGTCGGACACTCATTACTTTTGAATGGCTCGATCTCATTGCGGAATAACAACGCCTTAAATACGGGGTTTTACAATTTTAGCCCTGAACTAAAAACCACCATCAACAAAGAAGTAACTCTTATCATTTATTGTTCAAAGATATTCCTTAGTACTCAAGGTGATCTGTCACGAAATAAATTAAGAATCTTTTAATTAAGGTTTTGATTTTATATACATTAATTACCAGCAATTAATGTGTAGCTCTAGAAAATAAAAATTAGTAATGTGCATTTACTAGTTGGAGATTTTTATTGAGAGATTTCTAAATATTGGACAAACATTTATTAGAATTATGAAAACCGAGTTTTGACATTCATTGCATATCTTGAGAATATTTTCGGTTTTGGAAATTCTTTGGTGTCCAAACATCCTTGGTCTATAAATACCTATGTTTGAATTTCTAGCAAACTATCCTAAGAGCCAAAAAAATTTCAATTCTTGTTGTTTCTGGTGGAGCCATCTATTCGGAGAGGAAAGTATCCTAATTATGTGAAATCTCTTACGACCGCTCGTTTAAAGACTTCTGTGGGATCAAGAAGCTCTACGAGTATCGTTGGTGGGAAACTAGTTAATTAGAGTGTTATTAGTTTTCGATTGATTTGATTTACTAACGGTTGTTGAAACTTTGATTGAACCTAACTTGTTTATTCTTGAGAATATTCTCTTCTGATATAAGATTCACACAAAATAGATCAAAGCATCGACGGCATCTTTAGAATTGTTTGTATATCTAAAGACATCTTGTGATAATCCATTGTTAACAGACTCCGTTCTGTGCGTGATTGATCACAAGAGATTCAAGTGGTGTTGTGCATGTTATTGAAGACTAAAGAAGATTTGAAGACGAAGAAGATTTCTTATTGGTTTTCGTATCTTGTGAATTTATGTGCACAAACCTTGATCGGCTAGGATCCAACTAAAATCAGATTGATCGATTGATTAGTTGTGTGACATCAGCATTCTCAATATATCTCTTTGAGATTTATTTTTATTGAGTGTGAATGTAAACTTGATTACTTTTGTAGTTATTGGCTAGATTGATCTAACCAGACAAAGGAGTTTATTAGATTAAACGGAAGAGCCTTTGTCAACAACTCATCTATATCTTGTAGCCAAGATTCATTAGAGTGGTTACCCAAATGATTCTTCCTTTGATGTTTGGAATACGATCCAAAGGACTTGCTATTCACGTGTGTGACTCTAGAAGTCGAGAGGCGCATGGATACCGAGGAACTAAGTATCTTGGGTTTAGTCTGGCTTGGTCTCAACTATACCGAAGTTGGTTTAGATTTTGTATAGCGGCTTAATTTCAGAGTATTCAAAACTGACTAGGTCCTTGGGTTTTCGCATTTGCGGTTTCCTCGTTAACAAAATCTTGCCTGTGCCATTTAATTTACTTTTCCGCATTATAATTATTTTATTATAATTAAAGTAAATTGCACTTTACGTTAACTAGGCACTTGATATTGATCCCATAAGGTTTTAGTTATTACCGTACCTATTATCAAGTGAACACTTTGTTGTTGTATTGTCTCGATTTCATATCCATAAACGATCTCACAAAGTGTCTTTGATTTCCCACTTGACTTTGATATATATTCACGTGTTAGGCAGTTCGGACTAACCCTATCTCAAGTGGACAACGTGTTGAAATATTCCTTTAGTGATTGTTGCTTCAAGAGGTTTACACATGGTGGGTCTTGTATAGGTTGTGATCAAAAGTAAAAGATTATGGTGTATTTGGGTATCCTCGTCTTTTCATGCATGATAGTCTAATTAGTGACAATGTCTCAAAGATATAAAGTGAATATAACATGAGAAACATGTGGTTCGGTCTTCACGTACCTTTTGTTGATGAAGTTCTCCAAAATCTTTGGTTGATCTTCGCCTTCAAACTAGAGAAACGCAATGATGGATGCCATGATCCAATGTTTCTCAACTACATTTTTATCCTAGTCCTAGACTTACTAATTTTAGACTAGAAATCAAGATACAATTTGACAACTAAATTTTACAACAAGCTTGAGATAACAACACTTGTGAGTTTGACCGAGCAATGCTCTAATACTTATAGGTACTCGCATAATAAAACCAAAGTTGATGACAACAACACCAATAAGGATTCAAGGTTCCAGTGGAAACTCAAATGTCCTTACAAATTATTTATGGGTGAAAAACTATTTTTGCTTGGTTTGGTAATTTGGGGTGTGTGGATGAGAAATGAATCTAAACCCTAAACAAATGTACTGCACGGAGTGCTGGATTCGAGAAATCAACTGTACAACTCTGGCCTAAACCAAGAAATGGCCGTTCCAGACTTGCTTCAGTCACATAGTGAAGGAGATGGGGTTGATCTTAGGGAGGGAAGCGAAGAAGGTGTTGAGATTGTGGAGGAGTTGGATGTTTTACGACTTGTATCAGAAAGCTGAACTGGCTTGCAAAATGTAAGCTATCAGTTCCGTGTTTGAATACGATTGTATCAACAATTGGTTTTTGTCTTGTCCCGTCTTTTCTTGTTCTCATGGAAATAGGGAGGAGAACCTATTTATACAAGTCATTCAGCCTAACCCACGTCTCTCATGGGAAGTGTGGGAAGTGGAGTGATGGAGTAGTGGAGTTGTGTGTTAGTGTCACACGACCAGTCCTTACCCACTTCTCCCGTCATCACTAACCTACCGTGACTTCCCCGACACGTTCTTGTGATGGCGCAGGGGCGCTACACGCCGTAAACCGCCACACCAATACTCCCTAAATATCCCCCAGCTTGTGACATGATTGATGTCTCGATCGTGTGGATCGTGGGGACCCACAGAAGTAGCATGTAATGTCGGGATTAAATAACTAAGTTATTTAGGAAGTCGATATTTATGAGATATCGTGTGTATTCTATCACGGTGTAATCGTTTATGGGTAGAAATCGCTTCCGCCGATTTTGGTAAATTCGGAGGGTGAGTGAGAAACTGGTTTAAACCCTAAACAAATGTCTTTGCACGTGAGCACTTTCTAGATTCGAGAGATCCAATCGACAAGTCCGGCCTAAACCAAGAAATGGCCGTTCGAGACTTGCTTTGGTCACAAAGTGGAGGAGAAAGGTTGATTTGGGGAGGGAAGCAAAGAAAGGTGTTGAGACCCGGTAATAATTCGGGAGAGTAGTGTCTCGACTTTTATCGAAAGTGAAAGCTCGGAAGCTTGCAAGAGATGAAAGCTTTTTGGAGAGCTTGCAAAGTTGCCTTTTTCGAGAGTGTTGTATTTTTCTCCGACCGTGACTTGTCGTCGGTGGAAATAGGTAAGACCTATTTATACAAGTCGAGATCAAACGTACCACTGGCCTCATCAAGAAGAGAGTAAAGGGTGAAATAATGGGAGGAGGTGGTAACCGCATGGTGTTTATGGGTGAAAACGTTTTCACCATTATTTCCTCATATATTTGACCACTTTATTCCTATTCACGCTTTCTTAATGTGAGCGTAGTGTACGCTGCATGCTGTGACCGCCAAACCAAAACCCCGGGAAAGCATCCCCGCCTTTGTGTTGATGTCTCGAGTGTTGGTTGCACCTTGAGTGCAAGTGGCGCGCTAGGGGCGCGTGTGGCATGTGCCAATGGCATGTGCGGGAATGCCTTTGTTGCGGGTTGTACCTCGAGCACAAGTGGCAATGCCAGAGTCTGCTAGTGGTGTGTGTGGTATGTGCCAATGGCATGTGGAATGCCTTGGTGGTAGGTTGCACGTTGAGTGTAGTGGCAATGCCGGAGCTGCTAGTGGTGTGTGTGGCAAGTGCCAATGGCGTGTGCGGAATGCCTTGGTGGTAGGTTGCACGGTTTGCAAGTTAGGCTACCCGGCGTGCGTGTTTGGCATGTGTCAATGGCACGCATGGCCATTAGGGCTATGTCCCAGTAAGAAAAGCTACCAGTGATGCATGTTGGCATGTGCCAATGGCATGCGTGGCCAATTTGGGTCACGACCTCGATAGGAAAAGCTACCCGGTGAGCATGTTGGCATGTGCCAATGGCATGCGTGCCAATTTGGGTCACGACCTGGTAGGAAAAGCTACCAAATGAGCGTGTTGGCATGCCAATGGCATGCGTGGCCGATTTGGTCCACTGGCAGGGAAAGCTACAGTAAGCGTGTTGGCATGTGCCAATGGCATGCGTACCAATTTGGTCACTACCGGGTAGGAAAAGCTACCAATGAGCGTGTTGGCATGTGCCAATGGTATCGGGCCAATTTGGGTCGCGTCCTGGGTAGAAAGCTACCAGCGAGCGTGTTGGCATGTGCCAATGGCATGCGTGGCAATTTGGGTCGCGCCCTGGTAGGAAAAGCTACTGGGGCCGAGCGTGTTGGCATGTGCCAATGGCATGCGTGGGCCAATTTGGCCGCGTCCTGGTAGGGAAAAGCTACCAATAACGTGTTCGGCATGTGCCAATGGTATGCGCGGCAATTTGGGTCGCGTCCTGGGTAGGAAAAGCTACCGAGCGTGTTGGCATGTGCCAATGGCATACGCAATTTTGGGTCGCGTCCTGGAGGAAAAGCTACCGGCCGAGCGTGTTGGCATGTGCCAATGGCATACGTGGCCAATTTAGGTCGCGTCCTGGTAGGAAAAGCTACCAGCGAGCGTGTTGGCATGTGCCAATGGCATGCGTGGCCAATTTGGGTCGCGTCCTGGTAGGAAAAGTTACCGGAAGCGTGTTGGCATGTGCCAATGGCATGCGTGGCTAATTTGGGTCGCGTCCTGGTAGGAAAAGTTACGGTAGCGTGTTGGCATGTGCGAATGGCATGCGTGGCCAATTTGGCCTAGATTGCATGGTTTGCAGCTCAGCCATGGGCGCCATTTGGCATGGCGTGGCTAGGGCCAAAGGTAAAGTGCTTGGCTTGACGATGGCGTAACTAGCGTAGCTGGGCCAAGCGAGTGCGTTTGGCGTAAGCGCGGCTAGCTCGGGCTAAGTGTGGTTGGCATGATTTGCCATTGGCACGGAGGTGCGGCTAGCATGGTTGGCATGCTTTGGCGCGTTTGGTGTGACTAAGATAGCTAGGGCCAAGGCGATGCTTTGGCTTGGCGCGGCTAGTTGGCTGTGCCCAAGTGTGGCTGGCATGATTTGCCATTACACGGAGGTGCAGCTAGCATGGTTAGCATGCTTTGGCGCGTTTGGTGTCATTGGCATGATTTTCCATTGCACAGAGGTGCGGCTAGCTTGGGCTAGGTGTGGATGGCATGATTTGCCATTGGCACGGAGGAATGCGGCTAGTATGGTTGGCATGCTTTGCGGCGTTTGGTGTGGTAGCATGACTTGCCGTTAGGTACGAGAGGTGCGGCTAGCTTGGGCTAGGTGTGGTCGGCATGATTTGCCATTGCACGGAGGTGAGCTAGCATGGTTGGCATGGGCACGTTTTGGTGTGACTAGCGAGCTAGGGCCAAAAGCAGAGTCGTTTGGCATGGCGACTAGCTTGGGCTAAAGGTGGTCGGCATGATTGCCATTGGCACTGGAGGGGAATTAGGGTTTTGTTAAACCCTAATTTGAAAAAATACCCCTATTAATTCATCGATTCATGCATTAAATATTCTAATAAATGTGTCACCTGGTGACATTAGGTTATTTGGGGTTTTACGATTTTACCCTTTGTTTAAAAACCACCATCGACATTAAGTCCCTCGCTAGCTCGGAACAGGAGCTTTGTTGCGAAGTAAGCATAAGATGGTGACAAACTATCAGCGACAAATCGTAAAGAGAATTGAGGAGGCTTGTCGACATTTTTATAAATAGGATTTGGAATCCTTGCCTGCGCGATTTTAGGCAAACGGGAGGTGGGGAACGATTAGGGAGTCAACATCATTGAGAGACGAGGGAAGGCCGGGGGCGGCATTGAGAAGTTGAGCGCGAGTTGGGGAAAGTGAGCGTGCTAGGCAATGGGGCGGGACCGGCGCAAGGTGGGGAAGCCGGGAGTGTGCTAAGTGGCGCGATTTGGGCGGTCATTAGGAGTTGGCGCAATTGGTGGGACCGGTGCAACTAGAGCGACGTTGGGAAGTTGGGCGTGAGTTGGGAAACCGAGCGTGCAAGATGGTGGAACTGGCGCAAGGTGGGGAAGATGATTGTGCTAGTCGGGACCTGTAAACAAGGAGGGAGTATGCGTTTCTACGAGATAGCAAAGTTTCCTTGCTTTGCCTTTCCTCGCGCAGCTTCAATCAGGGCATTATCCATGCTAAAATCTGGAAGCGTTATGTCCCTTATTGCTTCCTTTCCTTTTTTAAGGTTCCGTATTCATACCCAACGTAATTGCATCATCTCCCTCATTTGAGAAAGGGTTCTTCTTGTTGAGTTTCTCTCTTTGTCATGTATCGCGCGAGATTAACCATCTTCTAACCAAATGAGGTTCTCCAGGTGGTAGCCGAGGTCGGACTGGCAGAGCATCCCAACAAAGGTTATTCGGGTTAAGAAAATCATGCGGTATGTTTTCTTCTTCTTGGTGGACCGACGTACGCTTTCCGCTTGTTTGATGAATGGAAAATTTTCCTTTTGTGCTAGAGATATCCGGTTGAGCATGCGTTCACGTTATCGACGAGGATGACCCTAGTCGTTCCCCTCCCTTCAAATCCAACCTTGTTGACTGCTGCAGACTTGGAGAACGCTGATTTAGGGCTCTCTTGTCATGAATACCCTATGCGGGTTCGTCGTTTGGGACTCGTATGAGTGTCTCTCTCTCGAATTATCGGAATGTTGGCGGTTTCACAGTGCGGAAAGAATTCGTGGTCCTTTATGCGAGGATATGGAACACATACGATCATATCGCTACCCGGGAGCGTAGTGAAGTGTTTGTTAAATCCGCCTTGGTTTCCGTAGTGAAATTTCTTTTGCCAATGATTGCTTTGAGATGGAGAATATGTCCATCCGTGTCTGCTGTAGTCAGCCATTCAAAGGTGGGAGAACATGGTGTCCACCAGAATCCTTGAGTTTAATATTAGCCGGTTGCGATCGTCTCAATATTGTGAAGGTCGACAAAATGGTATTCTTCTTGGTGTGATTCCCTGCCACAGACATCTTTGGAAGAGGAGAGACATTTGGCCTTGGAGTCTCCAGGATTGAAGAGTTAACTCGAGACTTGAAGCGTAGGACGAAAGATATCATGGTTGATTGAAGATGATATTTTGTAGGGATTATAATTTATTAGATGGGCTTTTCTGACTTGTATCACGAAGTTTGAAGGCTCCTCTATTTTTGATGTAGCATGTTGCAGGGAAGTGATTAGGCGTAGTATGCCTTAAGCCACTTTCCGTTGATGACTGTAGTTGCAGGAAATCCTACACTACACCCCTCACTAGAATATACACAATTAAGTCATTTTAAGATCAGTGATTATGATTTCTATTGATTGAATACTTGAATCTTTACAATATGAAATAGAAATGAATTAAGAGTTACAATCACTCTAAAAATTTCTCTCTCTTCAAAACTTGCTTAACAATTCAAAAAGAAGCCCCCCTTCAACAGACTTACTCAACCCTTTATATAGGGGTAATATATAAGTGGATGACACTAAGTACATCCCTTTATTTTCGGGAATGGCTTGCGACATATCGCAGCGTTCAAGTATGTAATCTCGCGACACTATTAAATTTCGCCATATTTTCATATCTTACTCGTGTTAAGCGCTGTCGCCATTCATTGCGTCATTTACTTTACTTCCTCGAACTCCCTGCAACGTCGTCTTTTTATTAACCTCGCGAAATATTGATGTCGCGATATTCGATCCTACATCTTGCCTCTTCTCATGTCTTCCACCGAAGAGAGAATGTCATGAGAACCAATATTTTAAAATGCCGCAATTGTTCATCTTTATCTCGCAATTGTTCATCTTTATCCATTTCACTCCGTACGGAATTTATTACAAGTGTTTCTTCTTCATTCCTTTCTTGACACGTCTCTTTCAACCATTTATTCTTGACCATTCACGTCCCATATCGCATTAAATGCATTTGTCTTCTCGAGGATTCTTCCCTCTATATATATAGTTTTCTCACCCTTCTCTTCTTCTTTTTATTTTCCCTCTTGCAACTTCTCTTCCTCCGCACCTTTAATTCTAATAAATCTTCCCTTCTTTGTTTCTCTTGATTTTCAATTTTTCTAATCATTCCCATACCCTAAAAATGGCACTTGGTCGTACATACAAACCCCTTTTAATGAAGCTCAAAAGAATTTACAAGAGAAGGGCTTCATCCTATCAACCATTCCCATCAAGAATCTTCATCTATACTTTACTTGCAGGTTGTTCTACGATCATCAGTGTGATGATCAGAAAATCATAGTCTCGCTAGGTCAAATCCTCGCAGGCCTTCCCATTCCTCTCTACAATCCCGAGATACCTTTATTCTATGAGATTCTTGCTCACGAGAAATTCTCGCGAGCAGTTATCAACTAAGCTTGATTGATCCAAATCTTATGCTTGAATTCGCCAACCGTGGGGCTGCAAGGGATCTTTATATCCCGATGATGTCAAAGATCCTAAATTCGCGGATTTAGAAATAGACGCCGAGAAATATACTTGGGAAAACCTTTTTTGAAAATTATGAAGTAATAAACATGAGAAATGATAAATCTCTACGGGGTGCTCGATTGAAGAGAAAAGATAATATTTTCTGGATAAGCTGCTCATGCAAGATATTGACCGACACTTTCGGGCAAAAATAACGTTCTCAGTATTCAAGGATGAGAAGTGGTGGGTTGTTCCTCTGTTTTTGAGTGGACCTTATATTGAGGTTCGCATACACTCCTGCGAATCTCGCAAACTATTGTCCTTAGGAATTAAAGTGGACCAGAAGGCAAAAGAGGTATACTTCCTATTTAGTTTGTTTGCGATATTTCCTTCTTCTCATATTTACTAGACTTGTAAAATTTTCAGTTGCCAAATTGAAAGGAGTTATAAAAGCGTCCCAAGAGAGTACTCTAGCGATACTCCGATCAATCACGGATGAAGTAAGAAATACTTTCTTTTGTTATTTTTAACAATATTGTTGCCTCTGTTTCTTATCTTCATTAGGTATGCGAAGGTTATTGAAAGAAATTGACATTCCCGGGTTTAAGGTTAAGGGCAAGAATAAAATTACTCTTCGCAAGGATAAATCTTACGCTCCATCTTCTAAAAAACGGAAAATCCATCCCTCTTCTCGTTCTAGTTCCCAAACCAGCAGAGTTACGCGAAGATGAAAATGAGGTTGGTACTTCCTCTCTCGAGAAGGAGAAGTCATTCGGTTTCTTCTCGCTATGGCGCAATTGTCTAGTGTCTTTTCCGATTCTATGCAAGTTGGGTGATGATCGTTTATCTCCTTGCTTGCAAAGCTCTCGCTAAAATTTGCGATGCCCCCTGTTGAGGATAATGAATCTTTTCGCGAGTCTCCCGAACAATCACTCCAGTCTCTTAAACGCACTCCAGTGCTTTGGTATGTTCATATTTCATATTTCTTTGCGATTTCGATTATAAACCTTACCTTAACAATTTATTTACTTTCCTTTGTAGTCAGGAGAGCTTCCTTTGTCGTTGCCTCGGACCTCGAGAAAAGACGCAACAATCTTGAGAAGAAAAATCTTCAACTTAAGGAGAAGATCAAAGAGCTAGAAATTGAAGTTGCGACATCTTACGCAAGAAGGACGAAAGAATTCAACAATTGGGAGTTGAGTCTTCTTCCCGAGAGAGACAAAATATCTACACTTCAAAGTGCTAATCGGCAACTTTACGGTATAACACCCTCCTTTTTTCTCCATTTCTACTTTGCCATTTATTTTCCTTTGCATGACTTATTATTTTCGCAGACATTTATAATCTTTCTGATGAAGTCATCCTTCTCCATTCATTCCCTGAACCTATGGATGATAATGCTCTTCTCGCTCATCTCAATGAATCTTTAAGTAGTTCTTCAAACAAGACTAATTCTCTCTCATTAAATGAACTTCGAACCAAATTTCATCTTTTAAAAATTGAACATAGATCTAGTTTAGGTTTATCCAACTGATTTAAACGTTTATATCTTGACTCCCAGAGTAATAGTATTCTAAGGAAAAAGATTAGCAGCCTCATAGATGATAAGGATCGCATTGCTAATCAAGGTGCACAAGCATTAGCAAAGTTCCAAAAAACTATTCTTGAAGTCCAAATTGAACGAGATGAATCCCTTCGCCAAAATGCCATACTTAATGAGCGAGAAAATCAAATTCGTTCACTTCTTGTCATAAATAATGATGATGAATTCGCTTGGGCTGCGAAGGTTTTAGATAATGCCAGAAATGACTTAGGTGTTAACGTCAGTCTTCATGCTGAGCATAATACCTTGGTTAAAGATATGATTTCTGACAGAGAAGGTTGTTTTACTATTCTTCATTATTTTTCCACTTCTTTTTTACGAAACTGTTATTAAGCTGCTAACTCATTGTCATTTGTTCGAAGAATCTGAGAAGAGGTTTCAAACTAGAATCAAGGAACTTGAATCTGAGAAAGCGCAACTTGCAAAGACTTCTCTCTTCGCAATGACAAATATTCTAAGATGAAGAAGCAACTACAAACTACTGTGGCGAATTTCAATAATGATGTTGTTCGTTTTCGCAACCAAACTATTGAACAGATTTGCAATGATCACGACATTCCTCTTTCTTCATATCCTTGTCTTCTCGATGAAATTCCTGATAATATGCCTTGCTCAGATGTCTCTGATAGTGATGTAAGCGAAGAAGAAGGATCGGATAAAGAAGAATAAGTTGCTAGATTGTTCCATTTTCCTTTCTCTTCTTGCGATATTTGTATATTTATCCTTTTAACCTTCCATTTTGTAATCTCTCATTGCAAATTTATCATATGAAAATAAATAACAAGTTTTTATTCTAATCATTCCCATACTTGCCTCTGTTATCATATGAAGTAAAGTAAATGACGCAATGAATGACGACAGCCAGAACACGAGTAAGATATGAAAATATGACGAAATTTAATAGTGTCGCGAGATTACATACTTGAACGCTTGCGATATGTCGCAAGCCATTCCCGAAAATAAAGGACAGCTTAGCTGTCATCCACTGTATACTACCCTATATAAAGGGTTGAGTAAGTCTGTTGAAGGGGGGCTTCTTTTTGAATTGTTAAGAAAGTTTTGAAGAGAGAGAAAGTTTTAGAGTGATTGTAACTCTTAATTCATTTCTATTTCATATTGTAAAGATTCAAGTATTCAATCAATAGAAATCATAATCATTGATCTTAAAATGACTTAATTGTGTATATTCTAGTAAGGGGTGTAGTGTAGGATTTCCTGCAACTACATAATGGCGCTAGAAACAGGGATTGAGTAGAGATCAACCTTGTGAATTGAAAGAATCAGGAGTAACAAGAAAGAAATTTCGCATAATTTTCAACAACTTACTAAAATTGAGAAATGGCTAGAAGAAGGAATGCATCAGAACAACCAACAATTGTAAGAAGAAGCGGGAGATTAGCTGGAGAAAGGAGAAATGAAGTAGGTGAACCATCAAGAATAAACGCAAGAGATAGAGAAGAAGGTCAAATTCAACCACCAATTCAACCAGCACCAAATAGAGTAATAGATTATGATAGGGTGAGTGTGCATACATGGAGATCGGATTCTATGGAAGAAAGAGAAGAAGTGCAACAATTGATAAATAATGGACAAGAGGAGAGAAATCGAGAAGAAATGGGAGAATCAACTCATAGAAATGAAGAAGTCGCAGCATTGGAAGCATTGAGGCAAACAATACATGAAGAAAGGCGATTAGAAGCGGAAGAACGTGCAAATTTAACAAGGCAAAACCATGAGTTAAGAATGGAAAATATGAGGTTGCAGAATAGAAGGTCGAGAAGTAATACCGAGTTAAGATCGGGATCGGTTAGAGATGATATGAGGAGAATATTACACCGTAGAAAATGTTAATGAAGAAAATCTAGAAAGAGAGCCAAATCTCGGTGAAGTATGCTGCGAAAGAAGGGAAGTGGTGTGTATTCCACGTCCTGAGATTTTCTGAGAATGACCAAAATGATGGAAATCAAGGAAATAGGCGTGAGAATAGTCCAATTGGTGAAGAAAATCGGGAAGAAGGAAGAAGAATACCGCATGGGAGAGAAACACGGAGGAAACAAAAAGAGATTGAAGATGACATCGAAAAGCATTATATCGAACAAGCGCGTCTAGCTTGCGAAAGGAAAGATTAAGAGTAGAAATGGAAGAACGGGAATTGGATGAAGCAATTCGGCATAACAATCATGACAATCGAGAAAGAAGGCGCGAGCAAAATCGCAACAATGGAAATATCAATGAAGAATATGAAAGAATACAAAGGAGAACTGATAGACAACTAAGAAGAGAAAATGATAGATACAATGGTGTGCGGGTCGAAACGAGATGAAGGAGAAAGTCGCAGAGAAAGAAGAGAAGAAAATGTCTTGAACAAGAAAATCAAGGTAGACATGAACGCAAAGGAGAGAGGCGAGCTAAAAAGACCAATAAATTCGAACCTGATGTAAATGAACAAATCTTAAGAGAGTTGGCAGAGATGAGAGGAATGTTGAACAATAGAAGAGGAGGAGGAAGAAGACAATTGGATGAGGCCATCGAAGAGGCTGAAAACCCCCTTCACACTAGAGGTGCGATTAGGAGGAATACCCCAAAGTGCAATTTACCCGCATTAACAGCATTTTGATGGAACAACTTGCGCAATACAACACATCAAAGTGTATGTGAGATGTATGCTACAGTGGGAAAATCATGACGCCATATTGTGCAAATATTTTCGCATCAAGTTTAACGGAGAAGCAACAAATGGTTTGAGGTTTACCAAGAAACACATTCACGTCATTCAACCATTTACAAGCTATATTCTTAGGGGCATATATAAGTAACAACTCCTCGCGAAAAGGAATTGAAGATGTATTTGGGCTGAAACAAAGAGTCGGCGAAAGTTTAAGACACTTAACATGAGGTGGAAGACAATGTGTAGCGAAATGGTTTGACAGTGGATGAAAGATATCTTATTTTATCATTCATAAACGCTATGTTCGCAACCAATTTGTTATATATTCAAATCTTTAGAGTCAAGAATACAATTACAATGACTGAGTTGCGAGAACTTCGAGAGGAATATATTTGCTCTAGAGGAAAGGCAAAAGCGAGATGGAATCATACCCGATTGCGAATACAAATTCAAATCTGCATAATTCAAGCTTATTACCCAAGTTGATAAACACGATGCAGCGAGCACTTCGCAAGGGCAACAAGAAAAGATAATAGATGATGGACATCCAAAGATAGTAGCTATGGGAAGCCGTGATCGGGAAGAGTTTGAAAGAGAAAGGAACTACTACAACCGTGGAGGCAATAAAAAATTCAAATACTTGATCATCCAAGAAACTTATGGAAGTCGAAGGCGGGAATTATCATGGAGGGCAGCGAAGTCACGAGTAGTGTGGGAGGAAATCAAAATGCCACCATTAAATACTAGTGTTGAAAAAAATATGAGAAGCTATACTCTTGATGGAAAACATACCTGCACCATGGAACATGGGGAATGAGCCACCACCAAGTGATAGAAATCATGAGTTCGTTCTTACCACCGCTTTCATGGACACTTAATAAATGACCTGCAGAAATATAAAAAGAATCATCCTCGGAATGATTGACCAAGGAAAGATGAGTCATTTTCTAAAAAGTGAAGAGAAAGTTCAACCGTTACCACCACCGCTTGAAATGCATAGAACAAACTCAAAGAAAGGGGAAAGAAACATTCGTAATAGAAGTTGGATCGAAAGCTAAAAATTTGTTTTGTAACTCCATTGTACATTCATACCGAACAATTGAAGATTTTCATGATAATGTTCTCAGTAGGGTTTTCGCGAGGATGCTGATAATAAAGAAGTGATGAACATCGCGAAGACATCACAATTAAAAGAATGGCAAATGCATTATTTCTTTCACCGTGAGAAGAGATTCCTGAAGGTAGAGAGACGCATGATAGCCCATTGGTTGTAAAATTGGAAATTAATCCAAAACACAGAGATGGCGAAGACGATGTGAAGCGAGAGAATTCTGGGCGATCAATAGAATCTTAATTGATACTGGGAGCTCAAGAAACATTCTTTTTACCATACTTACAAGACTATGGGTGGGAAGGATGAAGAATTGATACCCTCGACGTATAAAATATATGGTTTCAATGGCAAAGCGAATAAGCCTAAAGGAGAAGTTCATATGAGAATACCTTTGCAAGGATTATCAACTGAAATTTTGTTAAATGTGTAGTCGATGTGGAGTCCCCTTATAATGTATTGATCGGAAGGCCATGGTTGCACAAAATTGCAGGCGTAGCGTCGACTTATCATCGGTGTATAAAGTTTCCTCATCCTAGCGGTGTCGGAATTATAAAGGGAGATTGGACGGAAGGACAAAAATGCTATGAGATTGATGTGGAGAGTTGCGAAGAGAGAGCTGCAAAAAGAAAGGAGTGGAAGCAAAAATACAAAAGATGAACAAAGAAGTGAAAGGATAATGGTGGATACCATAGATACAAGAGGTGAAGATACATTGCGAAGCAAGTGCATGAAAACAGTTGAAAATTATGATGGAAAGGAATCATTAAGAGATTTGAATGGTGCGAGGCGAGAGCAGCGGAGCAAAAAGTGTAAGAAATGAATAAACAATAATTGAAGAAGAAATACGAGAATCTCGCCATCAAGAATGTATGAAAATATGATTGAAGAATTTAAAAACAAAAATGAATAAATAAAGCAAGATTGAGCGATAGCTTCGCAAACAAAATAACAAGAGAAAACCAAAATTGAATGATTGAATGAATTAACAAAAATGAAAGAGTGAGTGAATGGGACGAACCTTTATGGCGTACACCTAGTTCGCGAATGATATTTCGAAGAGGCAAATGTAAGACCTAAAGTCACTCGTCATATAAGGGGGTATCTCTTGACATGGCTCGAGGAAAAGGTTACACCGCTCCCGGAACCGGAGTCATGGAGATTTGGGGCCCATGAAAGCCTATCCTGGAGAGATACCTTGGATTTCCAACTATATATATAAGTTATACCCAGTTTGGACGCCGAGGGTCTCTTCCAAGGATTCGGTGTATGCTCAGGCGCCCGGGTACACGTTGAGCCAAAGTGCAGGGCATTTGAAGTGTCTCGGCCATTCTTGGCAAGTCTTGGCATATGTTGCACTCGGCCAAGAAAACTCCACTTAGGGTGCAGTCTCGTAACCATAAACCCTATAGGTATAAGGGATAAGAGGGTCATGAAAACAACTCGGTTGTTGTTAAGACCGGATGTGAGGAGCTAGTCTTGTATGTCCGATGTCGCCTCCTTGAAGGGGTAACCAGGGAGATGATAAGGGCGGCACCCTCCATTAGGAGTGATAAGTGTCACAAGACGGCAATGTCATGGGGCTTTATATTTGCAAGAACATTTAGGCCTGTCATATTGTCGCAAATGAAATATACTGCAGAGGCAAAAATACAAAAGAAATGATAAGAAAAGATCAATGGGTCATTACATGAAAGTGTAAGGAAGTCCCCGCGATCTTGTCGCAAGACGTCAATGTCATGGGATTTTATATTCGAAATAATATTAAAACTGTCATATTAATGCAAAAGGAGGGGTGGCAAAATAAGACCTTTACCTAGGAAGGCAAAATAAGACCACACAAAAACAATGATGAGACAAGATCAATGGGTCATTACATAAAAATATAAAGACGTCCTGCGATTTTGTCGCAATGATGAATTTCAACATAAATGATGATAAAATAAACACAAGAAATCGAGTAAGCAAACAAGCTTGCGAGTACGATTATATTTCTTCATTTATCTCAGAAGAATCAAGAACGCCGATTCGAAATTAAGAAGTATCATTACTTGAAGATTATCGACTTGATTTATCTCATATGAAAATAAATAACGAAGAGGCAATTATGGGAATGATTAGAATAAAAACTTGTTATTTATTTTCATATGATAAGTTTACAATGAGAGATTACAAAATGGAAGGTTAAAAGGATGAATATACAAATATCGCAAGAAGAGAAAGGAAAATGGAACAATCTAGCAACTTATTCTTCTTTATCAGATCCTTCTTCTTCGCTTACATCACTATCGTAGACATCTCGAGCAAGGCATATTATCGGGAATTTCATCGAGAAGACAAGGATATGAAGAAAGAGGAATGTCGTGATCATTGCAAATCATTCAATAGTTTGGTTGCGAAAACGAACAACATCATTATTGAAATTCGCCACGATAGTTTGTAGTTGCTTCTTCATCTTAGAATATTTGTCATTGCGAAGAGAGAAGTCTTTTGCAAGTTGCGCTTTCTCGATTCAAGTTCCTTGATTCTAGTTTGAAACCTCTTCTCAGTTCTCAGAACAAATGACAATGAGTTAGCGACTTAATAACATTTAAGTAAAAAGAAGTGGAAAAATAATGAAGAATAGTAAAACAACCTTCTCTGTCAGAAATCATATCTTTAACCAAGGCATTATGCTCAGCATGAAGACTGACGTTAACACCTAAGTTATTTCTGGCATTATCTAAAACCTTTTGCAGCCCAAGCGAATTCATCATCATTATTTATGACAAGAAGTGAACGAATTTGATTTTCTCGCTCATTAAGTATGGCATTTTGGCGAAGGGATTCATCTTGTTCAATTTGGACTTCAAGAATAGTTTTTGGAATTTTGCTAATGCTTGTGCACCTTGATTAGCAATGCGATCCTTATCATCTATGAGGCTGCTAATCTTTTTCCTTAGAATACTATTACTCTCCTGGGAGTCAAGATATAAACGTTTAAATCGGTTGGATAAACCTAAACTAGATCTATGTTCAATTTCTAAAAGATGAAATTTGGTTCGAAGTTCATTTAATGAGAGAGAATTAGTCTTGTTTGAAGAACTACTTAAAGATTCATTGAGATGAGCGAGAAGAGCATTATCATCCATAGGTTCAGGGAATGAATGGAGAAGGATGGCTTAAATCGAAATATTATAAATGTCTCGAGAAAATAATAAGTCGTGCAAAGGAAAATAAATGGCAAAGTAGAAATGGAGAAAAAAAGGAGGGGGTGTTATCACCGTAAAGTTCTTGATTAGCACTTTGAAGTGTAGATATTTTGTCTCTCTGGGAAGAAGACTCAACTCCCAATTGTTGAATTCTTTCGTCCTTCTTGCAAGATGTCGCAACTTCAATTTCTAGCTCTTTGATCTTCTCCTTAAGTTGAAGATTTTTCTTCTCAAGATTGTTGCGTCTTTTCTCGAGGTCTGAGGCAACGACAAAGGAAGCTCTCCCAGACTACAAAGGAAAGTAAATAAATTGTTAAGGTAAGGTTTATAATCGAAATCGCAAAGAAATAACGAAATATGAACATACCAAAGCACTGAGTGCGTTTAAGAGACTGGGAGTCATTGTTCGGGATACTCCGCGAAAAGATTCATTATCCTCTAACAGGGGGGCATCGCAAATTTTAGCGAGAGCTTTGCAAGTAGCAGATAAATGATCATCACCCAGTCCTTGCATAGAATCGGAAAAGACACTAGACAATTGCGCCATAGCAGAAGAAACCGAATGACTCTCCTTCGCAGAGGAAGTACCAACCTCATTTTCATCTTCGTCAGAACTCTCGCTGGTTTGGGAACTAGAACGAGAAGAGGGATGGATTTTCCGTTTTTTAGAAGATGGAGCAGAAGATTTATCCTTGCGAAGAGTAATTTTATTCTTGCCCTTAACCTTCGCAGCTTCGGGAATGTCAATTTCTTCAATAACCTTCGCACACAAATGAAGATAAGAAACAGAGGCATCAATATTGTTAAAAATAACAAAAGAAAGTATTTCTTACTTCATCCGTGATTGATCGGAGTATCGCTAGAGTACTCTCCTTGGGACGTCTTTTATAACTCCTTTTCAATTTGGCAATCTGAAAATTTTACAAGTCTAGTAAATATGAGAAGAAGGAAATATCGCAAAGCAAACCTGAAATAGGAAGTATACCTCTTTTGCCTTCTCGGGCCACTTAAATTCCAAAGGACAATAGTTTGCGAGATTCGCAGGGAGTGTATGCGAACCTGCAATATAAGGTCCACTCAAAAACAGAGGAACAACCCACCACTTCTTATCATTGGAATACCGAGGAACGTTATTTTTGCCAGTGCCAGTCAATATCTTGCATGAGCAGCTTATCACTGGAAATATTATCTTTTCTCTTCAATCGAGCACCCCAGCGAGATTTATCATTTCTCATGTTTATTACTTCATAATTTTCAAAAAAGTTTTCCACAGTATATTTCTCAGCGTCTATTTCTAAATCCGCAAATTTAGGATCTTTGACATCATCATGATATAAAGATCCCTTTCCAGCGCCACGGTTGGCGAATTCAAGCATAAGACGGATGCAATCACCGCTTAGTTGATAAACTGCTCGCGAGAATTTATCGTGAGCAAGAATCTCATAGAATAAAGGTATCTCGGGGATTGTAGAGAGGAATGGGAAGGCCTGCGAGGATTTGACCTAGCGAGACTATGATTTTCTCGATCATCACACGATGATCGAGAAAACAACCTGCGAAAGTATAGATGAAGATTCTTGATCAGGAATGGTTGATAGGATGAAGCCCTTCTCTTGTAAATTCTTTTGAGCTTCATTAAAAAGGGGTTTGTATGTACGACCAAGTGAAGCCATTTTTAGGGTATGGGAATGATTAGAAAATTGAAGATCAAGAAAAACAAAGAAGGGAAGATTTACTGAGAAGAAACGCAAATGCGGAGGAAGAGAAGTTGCGAGAGGGAAAATAAAAGAGAAGAAGAGAAGGGTGAGAAAACTATATATATAGAGGAAGAATCCTCGAGAAGACAAATGCATTTAATGCGAGATGAGACGTGAATGGTCAAGAATAAACGGTTGAAAGAGACGTGTCAAGAGAAAGGAATGAAAGAAGAAACACTTGTAATAAATTCCGTATGGGAGTGAAATGAGATAAAGATGAACAATTGCGAGATAAAGATGAACAATTGCGGCATTTTAAAATATTGGTTCTCATGACAATCTCTCCTTCGCAGACAAGACATGAGAAGAGGCAAGATGTAGGATCAGAATATCGCGACATCAATATTTCGCGAGGTTAATAAAAGACGACGTTGCGAGGGAGTCGCAGGGAAGTAAAGTAAATGACGCAATGAATGACGACAGCCAGAACACGAGTAAGATATGAAAATATGGCGAAATTTAATAGTGTCGCGAGATTACATACTTGAACGCTTGCGATATGTCGCAAGCCATTCCCTAAAATAAAGGACAGCTTAGCTGTCATCCACTGTATATTACCCTATATAAAGGGTTGAGTAAGTCTGTTGAAGGGGGGCTTCTTTTTGAATTGTTAAGCAAGATTTGAAGAGAGAGAAAGTTTTAGAGTGATTGTAACTCTTAATTCATTTATATTTCATATTGTAAAGATTCAAGTATTCAATCAATAGAAATCATAATCATTGATATTAAAATGACTTAATTGTGTATATTCTAGTGAGGGGTGTAGTGTAGGATTTCCTGCAACTACAATGACTGCCTCTAGCTTTCCCCCATCTTCTTTGATAATCTTGTAGTAACCACTGTCATACGCTTTAGTGATCATGTACGACCCTCCCATTTGGGAGAAAACTTGATCCGATGCATCTCGCCGGATGTGTTTGGCGGTTTTTAGCACCAGTCTCCTTCCTTAAAAACCCCTGGATTTTACATGGCTGTTGTACGCCCGGAAATCTTGTTTCTGTATGCTTGTGCATGTTCCTCCGCCCGGGATCTTCTGGAGTCTATAATATCTATTTTTGCGTTTCTAACATTGAGTGTTTCGTCTTCATTCCACTGAGGTCCACTTGCTGCTGCGATTCGCGCGAGAGGGATCTTGATTTCCATTGGGAGGATCGCGTGTGTACGTAGACGAGGGAGTAAGGAGACATGCCGGTGGAGCTTCTAGGAGATGCTCTGTACGCCCAGAGAGCCATTGGAAATTGCTCGTGCCAGGTCCTGGGATTGTCGTGTACTGTTTCGGCTGAGGATTCGGATCAGAGTCTTGTTGGTACTTTTTGCTTGCCCATTTCCCTGGGATAGTAGATGGTAGAGAAGACTTGTTTTAATATCGTACCTCTCAAGTAGTTCCTGTACTTGATTGTTAGCAAAAGGCGTGCCGTTGTCGGTGATGACGTGTTTAGGTACGCCAAAACGGCAGATGATGTGTTCCTTGAAGAACGCCGCGATCGTGGCTCCAGTGGTTCCTTTCAGCGGGACAACTTCAACCCACTTGGTAAAGCACTTGGTCGCGGTTATTATGTATTCATGCTGTTTTGAGGATGGCGGGTGGATCAAAAGGTGGCCACGACTACGAAGGTTGGCTGGATGCGATCATGATCCTTGACGTGGGGAGCGTGGCACGACCCTTTGCAAGAAGGAGTGGTGTTGAAGCGGCTTCGGCTCTTGGAGAGGACGTTGAAACTTAAGGAGCCAAATGCTGCAGCTTATGGAGATAACGCCGAAGCGGAGCGGCTGCTGGAGCGAACGTTGAAGCGGAGCGGTTACTGAAGCGAACTTTGAAGCGGAACCGTTGCTGGAGAACATTGAAGTGGATCCACTTCTGGAGAGAACGTCAAAACGGCGCCTTGAAACTCTCAGAGCCTTGACGGTTACAATATATTGGTTAGGAGTCCCCAGTTCCATCTATCGATCTGCTTTCCATGAGAGGTTGAGGTTTGGGAACGGCTTCCCTGGCTGGAAAAAGCTGCATTCCTGATGCAGTGCGGTTGAGGGATGCAAATATGCCTTGACGCTACGCCTTGGAGAAATATAGAATCTCACATAAATTTGCATCGATTTTGGAGAAGTCGTTCCCGATCTTTAAGTGTGATGAAATTGGATTGCTGATTCCCTTCTATTGGACGTTCAAGAGCAACGCGAGCCTCTTCATTTATAAACGCACATCCTGCTGAATTGACTTTTGTCTTTTCATCAAATCAACAGTGGTAAAAGAAGGTAGGCTTCTTCCGGCTCTTTTAGTACCTTGCCCTGATGGTGGAGTAGCGTCTTTGGTGACGGTTGGAGGTATCGTGCTTGAAGAAACGTTGGGTGGCGGAAGCGTCTCTGGTTCCCAGTGATCGTAAGTGTGTCAGCGAGAGATGGCACAGTTTTGATCACGAAGTGCTGGAGCCATGGCACTGTTTCGAAGGGTGAGGATGGCGCTGCTTTGGCTGGTTGTGGAAGCGGAGGAGATGGTCTTGGAAGGGCGCAAGATGTTATAGCGCCGGAAGGATGCAAGCCGTTAGTGCAGGGTGTGGTATTGTGGCTAGCATACGCGTGTGGCATGTGTGCTTGGCATGCGCGTTTGGCATGCGCGTCTGGTAAGCGGGTGGAGGAAGCTTTGTCTTCGATTGACGACATGTGCGACGTGACTGGTCATACCGTTTCTGGGGATGTAATCTCGAGCTAGAGGTTCTATCGTGACATGTGTGTAAACTTTGAATTCAACTTTCTCTGGTTCGTTGAAGGTTTCCCTGAGGTCGAGAAGTTTCTGGTCGAAACATTCAAAGGTCCTTCCGCAGACATGGTGAAGAAGCAGGAAGCGGAATTCAAAAAATTGTGCAAGCCGAACAAGTTGAAAAGTGCTTCTCCTTGAATAGGCCTTTGCTATGAGGAGCAAGCCGTTGTTGGAAAACTTTCCTTGAATACATTTCTGTATTTTGAACTTCTTATTTTTAGGTTTTTTTTTTAAAGGCAAATGGAAACGCCTGGTTTATGGTTTTGATTTTCTGGATTTTTGGGGTTGACAGATAAATGTTACCTTGATGGTTTTGGATTATTCTCTTGGAATGAATTGTATTTGGAAATGATATTGTCTTGGTTATGATTGAAAGTGTTGCAAGCATCCCAGGAAAACCATGGAACCGTGTGTTTGGTAGATGACATGGGGTGAAACATAACATGGCTATTGGTTTTATCATTCCCGTGAAAACTTGAAAGAGCGAACCATGTATCTTGTCTAGGTAGGAGTTACTTGGTTTTTTAGGTCTCTTGATGAAAAGGAAACCTTCCGGGTGCACAACCGAGTTTTATGGGAAACACCGTCGTGGAAAGTCCCCAATCGTTACTGAGCTGTCTGATAACCGAGCCATTGATCCTTGGGAGGATCGTCTACTTCTATCCTCTGGGAACACCGTCGTGGAAAGTCCCATATAAGTTCTCGAATCACCGATAACCGAGCCATTGATCCTTGGGCGGATCGTCTACTTCCATCCTCTGGGAACACTGTCGTGGAAAGTCCCCAGTCGTTCCTTGTCGCGTCATGACTGATAATCGAGTCGTCGGGTAGCCGAGTCGGAGTGGATCGCCTTCCTCTACCATCTTGACATCTGGGTCGAAGAATGAGATCACTAATTGAAAATTGACATTGTAACCGAAAGATCGAACCTCCCGCTGTGGTCACCAATTGTTTATGGGTAGAAATCGTTTCTGCCGATTTTGGTAAATTCGGTAGGTGAGTGAGAAACTGGTTTAAACCCTAAACAAATGTGCTGCACGTGAGCACTTTCTAGATTCGAGAGATCAATCTGTATAAGTCCGGCCTAAACCAAGAAATGGCCGTTCCAGACTTGCTTCAGTCACAAAGTGGAGGAGAAAGGTTGATTTGGGGAGGGAAGCAAAGAAAGGTGTTGAGACCGAGAATAGTGCAGGAGAGTAGTGTCTCGACTTGTATCAGAAAGTGAAAGCTTCGGAAGCTTTCAAGAGATGAAAGCTTTTTGGAGAGCTTGCAAAGTTGCCTTTTCTGAGAGTGTTGTATTTTTCTCCTGACCGAGACTTGTCATCTGGTGGAAATAGGTAAGACCTATTTATACAAGTCGAGATTGAAACGTACCCTGGCCTCATGAAGGAAGAGAGTAAAGGGTGAAATAATGGGAGGAGGTGGTAACCGCATGGTGTTTATGGGTGAAAACGTTTTCACCATTATTTCCTCATTTATTTGACCGCTTTATTCCTATTCACGCTTTCTTAATGTGAGCGTAGTGTACGCTGCATCTTTGTGACCGCCAAACAGAAACCCTGGAAAGCATCCCCCAGTTTGTGTTGATGTCTCGAGTGTTGGTTGCACCTTGAGTGCAAGTGGCGCTGCTAGGGGCGCGTGTGGCATCTGCGGAATGCCTTTGTTGCGGGTTGTACCTCGAGCACAAGTGGCAATGCCAGAGCTGCTAGTGGCGTGTGTGGCATGTGCCAATGGCATGTGTGGAATGCCTTGATGGTAGGTTGCACGTTCAGGGTAAGTGGCAATTCCAGAGCTGCTAGTGGCGTGTGTGGCAAGTGCCAATGGCGTGTGCGGAATGCCTTGGTGGTAGGTTGCACGGTTTGCAAGTTAGGCTACCAGCGTGCGTGTTTGGCATGTGTCAATGGAACGCATGGCCATTAGGTCTATGTCCTGGTAAGAAAAGCTACCAGCGATGCATGTTGGCATGTGCCAATGGCATACGTGGCCAATTTGGGTCACGACACTGTAGAAAAAAGCTACCACCGAGCGTGTTGGCATGTGCCAATGGCATGCGTGGCCAATTTGGGTCACGGCACAGGTAGGAAAAGCTACAAGCGAGCGTGTTGGCATGTTCCAATGGCATGCGTGGACGATTTGGGTCACGACACTGTAGGAAAAGCTACCAGCGAGCGTGTTGGCATGTGCCAATGGCATGCGTGGCCAATTTGGGTCCCGGCCTGGTAGGAAAAGCTACCAGCGAGCGTGTTGGCATGTGCCAATGGCATGCGTGGCCAATTTGGGTCGCGTCCCTGGTAGGAAAAGCTACCAGCGAGCGTGTTGGCATGTGCCAATGGCATGCGTGGTCAATTTGGGTCGCGTCCTGGTAGGAAAATCTACCAGCGAGCGTGTTGGCATGTGCCAATGGCATGCGTGGCCAATTTGGGTCGCGTCCTGGTAGGAAAAGCTACCAGCGAGCGTCTTGGCATGTGCCAATGGCATGCGTGGCCAATTTGGGTCGCGTCTGGTAGGAAAAGCTACCAGCGAGTGTGTTGGCATGTGCCAATGGCATGCGTGGCCAATTTGGGTCGCGTCCTGGTAGGAAAAGTTACCAGCGAGCATGTTGGCATGTGCCAATGGCATGCGTGGATAATTTGGGTCGCGTCCTGGTAGGAAAAGTTACCAGCGAGCGTGTTGGCATGTGCCAATGGCATGCGTGGCCAATTTGGTCTAGATTGCATGGTTTGCAAGCCTAGGCACGGGCGCCATTTTGGCATGGCGTGGTTAGGGCCAAGGTAAGGGTGCTTGGCTTGACGTGGCGTGACTAGCGTAGATAGGGCCAAGGCAGAGTGCATTTGGCAGGGCGCGGCTAGCTCGGGCTAAGTGTGGCCGGCATGATTTTCCATTGGCACGGAGGTGCGGCTAGCATGGTTGGCATGCTTTGGCACGTTTGGTGTGACTAACATAGATAGGGCCAAGGCATAGTGCGTTTGGCATGGCGCGGCTAGCTTGGGCTAGGTGTGGCTGGCATGATTTTCCATTGGCACGGAGTGCGTCTAGCATGGTTAGCATGCTTTGGCGCGTTTTGGTGTGGTGGCATGATTTGCCATTGGCACGAGAGTGCGGCTAGCTTGGGCTAGGTGTGGTGGCATGATTTGCCATTGGCACGGAGGTGCGGCTAGCATGGTTGGCATGCTTTGGCGCGTTTGGTGTGGCTGGCATGATTTCCCATTGGCACAGAGGTGAGGCTAGGTTGGGCTAGGTGTGGGCGCATGATTTGCCATTGGCACGGAGGCACGGCTAGCATGGTTGGCATGCTTTGGCGTTTTGGTGTGACTAGCATAGCTAGGCCAAGGCGAAGTGCGTTTGGCATGGCGCAGCTAGCTTGGGCTAGGTGTGGTGGCATGATTTGCCATTACACGAGGGGAATTAGGGTTTTGTTCGTCGTAACCCTAATTTGAAAAAATACCCCCTATTAATTACTAACTACATGCATTAAATATTCTAATAAATGTGTCACCGGTGATATTAGGTTATTTGGGGTTTTACGATTTTACCCTTTGTTTAAAAACCACCATCAACATTAAGTCCCCTGCTTAGCTCGGAACAGGAGATTTGTTGCGAGGTAAGCATAAGATGGTGACAAACTATCAGCAACAAATCGTAAAGAGAATTGAGGAGGCTTGTCGACCTTTTTATAAATAGGATTTGGAATCCTTGCCTCGCGATTTTGCACAAATCGGGATGTCGCACGATTGGGAGTCAACATCATTGAGAGACGGGAAGTCAGGCGGCATTGAGAAGTTGGCGCGAGTTGGGAAAGTGAGCGTGCTAGGCGGACGGGACCGGCGCAAGGTGGGAAGCGAGTGTGCTAGCTGGCGCGATTTGGGCGGTCATTGGGAAGTTGGCGCAATTGGTGGGACCGGTGCAACTTGGGCGACGTTGGGAAGTTGGGCGTGAGTTGGGAAACTGAGCGTGCTAGATGGTGGGACCGGCGCAAGGTGGGGAAGCTGATCGTGCTAGCTGGCGGGACCGGTGTAAACAAGGAGGGAGTAGGCGTTTCTACAGATAGCAAAGTTTCCTTGCTTTGCCTTCCTTCACGCGCGCGGCTTCAATCAGGGCATTATCCATGCTAAAATATGGAAGCGTTATGTCCCTTATTGCTTCCTTTCCTTTTTTAAGGTTCCGTATTCATACCCAACGTAATTGCATCATCTCCCTCGTTTGAGACGAACCATCTTCTAACCAGCCAGGTTCTCCAGGTGAAGGCGCAAGGTCTGACTCTGGCAGGAGCATCCCAACAAAGGTTATTCAGGTTAAGAAAATCATACCGGTATGTTTTCTTCTTCTTTGGTGGACCGACGTACGCTTTACCGCTTGTTTGATGAATGGAAAATTTTCCTTTTGTGCAAAGATATCCCGTTGGAGCATGCGTTACTGTTATCGACGAGGATGACCTAGTCGTTCCCCTCCCTTCAAATCCAACCTTGTTGACTGCTGCAGACTTGGAGAACGCTTATTTAGGGCTCTCTTGTCATGAATACCCTATGCAGGTTCGTCGTTTGGGACTCGTATGAGGTGTCTCTCCTCCAATTATCGGAATGTTGGCGGTTTCCTGGTGCGGAAAGAATTCGTGGTCCTTTATGCGAGGATATGGAACACATACGATCATATCGCTACCAGGAGCGTAGTGAAGTGTTGTTCGTCCGCCTTGGTTTCCGTAGTGAACTTTCTTTTGCCAATGATTGCTGAGATGGAGAATATGTCCATCCGTGCTGCTGCAGAGTCAGCCATTCAAAGGTGGGAGAACATGGTGTCCACCTGTGAATCCTTGGAGTTTAATATTAGCTGGTTGCGGCATCGTCTCAATATTGTGAAGGTCGACAAAGATGGTATTCTTGCTGGTGTGATTCCTGCCACAAAAGACATGCTGGAAGAGGAGAAAGCTTTGGCCTTGGAGTCTCCGAGGATTGAAGAGTTAACTCGAGACTTGAAGAGTAGGACTGAAAGATATCATGGTTGATTGAAGATGATATTTTGTAGGGATTATAATTTATTAGATGGGCTTTTCTGACTTGTATCACGAAGTTTGAAGTCTCCTCTATTTTTGATGTAGCATGTTGCAGGGAAGTGATTAGGCGTAGTATGCCTTAAGCCACTTTCCGTTGATGACTGCCTCTAGTTTTCCCCCATCTTCTTTGATAATCTTGTAGTAACCACTGTCATACGCTTTAGTGATCATGTACGACCCTTCCCATTTGGGAGAAAACTTTGGTGCCGATGCATCTCGCTGGATGTGTTTGGCGGTTTTTAGCACCGAGATCTCCTTCCTTAAAAACCCTGGATTTTACATGGTTGTTGTACGCCCTGGAAATCCTGTTTCTGTATGCTTGTGCATGTTCCTCCGCCCGGGATCTTCTGGAGTCTATAATATCTATTTTTGTGTTTCTAGCATTGAGTGTTTCGGCTTCATTCCACTGAGGTCCACTTGCTGCGGCGATTGTGGCAGACGGGATCTTGATTTCCGCTGGGAGGATCGCGTCTGTACCGTAGACGAGGAAGTAGGGAGACATGCCGGTGGAGCTTCTAGGAGATGCTCTGTACGCCAAGAGAGCCATTGGAAATTGCTCGTGCCAGGTCCTGGGATTGTCGTGTACTATTTCGGCTGAGGATTCGGATCAGAGTCTTGTTGGTACTTTCGGCTTGCCCATTTCCCTGGGATAGTAGATGGTAGAGAAGACTTGTTTTAATGTCGTACCTCTCAAGTAGTTCCCCGTACTTGATTGTTAGCAAAGGCGTGCCGTTGTCGGTGATGACGTGTTTAGGTACTCCAAAACGGCAGATGATGTGTTCCTTGAAGAACGCCGCGATCGTGGCTCCGGTGGTTCCTTTCACGACAACTTCAACCCACTTGGTAAAGTACTCGGTTGGTTATTATGTATTCATCTTTGTTAGGATGGCGGGTGGATTATTATGTATTCATGTTTTTGCAAGAAAGGAGTGGTGTTGAAGCGGCGGCTCTTTGGACGAGGATGGCGGGTGGATCAAAAAATGGTGGCTAAAATAAGCACGAATAACTAAAGGCGTGAGACGAAGGTTGGTGAATGTTTGTGCATCTTGGCTTCCCAAAATAAAGCGATAATGATCCAAGTCATTAGACGTGGGGAATTCAATCAATAAATATTCTTGATGGGATTAATTAAGCAAAATCGAGTAAGGGTGTAGTGTGGGAAATCCACCTACTTTGCAAGTAAGGTTGTTTGAGTGGTGTCTTAAATTGAATGAAAAAGATATGGCATCAAGCACAGAGACACGGAGTAATGATTAGTGATTTCGGCTCTTGGAGAGGAAAAGCGTTGAAATATCTTGGAACGGAGCCAAATGTTGCGAGCTTATGGAGATAACGCCATATTCAGTTTTGGTAAAAATCTATAACAAAAGTTAGAGGAGATAAAAATACATATTCCGTTATTGAAAGAATATACTATCAAAAATGGCGAAGAACGGGTAAACAAGCGAAGGAGTATATCAACGTATCGCTAGCAAAGGTTCTTTACATGATAAGAGCGAAGGAAGGAAAAGGCATACCTGGCGGACGTGATCTTGCGAAGAACCAAAAGGACCAACCCCTATGGGAGTTCATGAATATTGGAACTAAGGAGAACGTTGAAGTGGAGCCATATGGATGAAATGCTCGATCGAGAAAAAAATGTGAAGCGCCAAAACGGCGCCTTGAAACTCTTAGAGCCTTGACGGTTATAATACATTGAAAGTTAGAGTCCCTCGCTCCAAGATTATCCATCTATCGATCCGAGGTATCTAGACCATGAGAGGTTGAGGTTTGGGAACATCAAAGTCAATCCCGCTTGGAGTTGCGTAGGGGGAAGTTCTTGGGTTACATTATATCAAAGGAAGGAATACATGTTGATCCGGAAAAGCCGCATTCCCGATGCAATAAGTGTAAACACTTTTCGCGGTTGAGGGATGCAAATATGCCCGGGAGAGAATTATTAATATACCTCGCGACAGCATCGCATGCCTTAAGTATCTAGGTTTGCGAATGGGCGCGGGAGTAAGGTTTTAATGTTTATTCGAAGATTGAAAAACGTTATTATGTATTCATGTGTCAAAACATGTCATAAAGTCTATTTTTGTTATATAGGCCTATCATATTATCCAAACTAAACATCTGCACTGAAAAAATACTTGGAAAATGATAAGGCAAGATCATCTTTACATGCAAGTGTAAAGGCGAGGATGGCGGGTGGATCAAAAGGTGGCCACGACTACGAAGGTTGGCTGGCTGCGATAACTGATCCTTGACGTGGGAGATATTGTGCATATAGCGTGGCGACCCTTTGCAAGAAGGAGTGGTGTTTTGGTTAAAGTAGATTTGATGCGAGCCCAAAGAAGAAGAGGTCCTTCCACGATAAACTTATTTACGGTTGGTTCTTGCTAAACAACAATGGCGGAGAAAGAAAACTACAAAGTTAATCATTTTGAATGGCTCTTGGAGAGGAATAATAAGCGTTGAAACTTAAGGAGCCAAATGTTGCAGACAAGAAATGGCACCATATGTATTACAAGCAGAACTACAAAAGCTTATGGAGATAACGCTCGCGGGATTAATGAGCAGCCGGCGTCCGAAAGCGATGTTTATGCATCTGCTTGGGAGCTTGACGCTACGCCTTGGAGAAATATAGAATCTCACATAAATTTGCCTCGATTTTGGAGAAGTCGTTCCCGATCTTTAAGTGTGATGAAATTGGATTGATGATTCCCTTCTATTGGACGTTCAAGAGCAACGTGAGCCTCTTCATCTATAAACGCACGTCCTGCTGAAGTGCCTTTTGTCTTTTCATCAAATCAACAGTGGTAAAAGAAGGTAGGCTTCTTCCGGCTCTTCCAGTACCTTGCCTTGATGGTGGAGTAGCGTCTCTGGTGACGGTTGGAGGTATCGTGCTTGAAGAAACTTTGGGTGGCGGAAGCGTCTCTGGTTCTGGTGATCGTAAGTGTATCGCGCAGAGATGGCACAGTTTTGATCACGGAGTGCTCGAGCCATGGCACTGTTTCGAAGGGTGAGGATGGCGCTGCTTTGGCTGGTTGTGGAGCGGATGAAATAGTGCTGGAAGGGCGCAAGATGTTAGCGCTGGAAGGATGCAAGCCGTTAGTGCAGGGTGTGGTATTGTGGCTAGCATACGCGTGTGGCATGTGTGCCTGGAATGCGCGTCTGGCAAGCGCGCCTGGTAAGAGGGTGGAGGAAGCTTTGTCTTCGATTGACGACATGTGCGACGTGACTGGTCATACCGTTTCTGGGGATGTAATCTCGAGCTGGAGGTTCTATCGTGACATGTGTGTAAACTTTGAATTCAACGTTCTTTGGTTCGTTGAAGGTTTCCCTGAGGTCGAGAAGTTTCTGGTCGAAACATTCGAAGGTCCTTCCGCAGACATGGTGAAGAAGCAGGAAGCGGAATTCAAAAAATTGTGCAGGCAGCTAAAGTTGAAAAGGGCGGCTCTCCAGAGCACGAGGGAGGCCTTTGCTATGAGGAGCAAGCCGATGTTGGAAAACTTTCCTTGAATACATTTCTGTATTTTGAACTTCTTATTTTTAGGTTTTTTTTTTTTTTGAAAGGCAAATGGAAACGCCTGGTTTATGGTTTTGATTTTCTGGATTTTTGGGGTTGACAGATAAATGTTACCTTGATGGTTTTGGATTATTCTCTTAGAATGAATTGTATTTGGAAATGATATTGTCTTGGTTATGATTGAAAGTGTTGCAAGCATCACAGGAAAACCATGGAACCATGTGTTTGGTAGATGACATGGGGTGAAACATAACATGGCTATTGGTTTTATCATTCCCGTGAAAACTTGAAAGAGCGAACCATGTATCTTGTCTAGGTAGGACTTACTTGGTTTTTTTAGGTCTCTTGATGAAAAGGAAACCTTCCGGGTGCACAACCGAGTTTTATGGGAAACACCGTCGTGGAAAGTCCCCAATCGTTACTGAGCTGTCTGATAACCGAGCCATTGATCCTTGGGCGGATCGTCTACTTCTATCCTCTGGGAACACTGTCGTGGAAAGTCCCCAGTCGTTACTGAGCTGTCTGATAACCGAGCCATTGATCCTTGGGCGGATCGTCTACTTCTATCCTCTGGGAACACCGTCGTGGAAAGTCCCCAGTCGTTCCTTGTCGCGTCATGACTGATAATCGAGTCGGCGGGTAGCCAAGTCGGAGTGGATCGCCTTCCTCTACCATCTTGACATCTGGGTCGAAGAATGAGATCACTGGTTGAAAATTGACATTGTAACCGAAAGATCGAACCTCCCGCTGTGGTCGCCAATTGTTTATGGTTAGAAATTGTTTCTGCCGATTTTGGTAAATTCGGTAGGTGAGTGAGAAACTGGTTTAAACCCTAAACAAATGTGCTGCACGTGAGCACTTTCTAGATTCGAGAGATCAATTTGTACAAGTCCGGCCTAAACCAAGAAATGGGCGTTCCAGACTTGCTTCGGTCATAAAGTGGAGGAGAAAAGTTGATTTGGGGAGGAAGCAAAGAAAGGTGTTGAGACCGGAATAGTGCAGGAGAGTAGTGTCTCGACTTGTATCGAAAGTGAAAGCTTCGGAAGCTTGCAAGAGATGAAAGCTTTTGGAGAGCTTGCAAAGTTGCCTTTTATGAGAGTGTTGTATTTTTCTCCTGACCGAGACTTGTCGTCTGGTGGAAATAGGTAAGACCTATTTATACAAGTCGAGATTGAAACGTACCCTGGCCTCATGAAGGAAGAGAGTAAAGGGGGAAATAATGGGAGGAGGTGGTAACCGCATGGTGTTTATGGGTGAAAACATTTTCACCATTATTTCCTCATTTATTTGACCGCTTTATTCCTATTCACGCTTTCTTAATGTGAGCGTAGTGTACGTGTGCATCTTTGTGACCGCCAAACTAAAACCCTGGAAAGCATCCCCCAGTTTGTGTTGATGTCTCGAGTGTTGGTTGCACCTTGAGTGCAAGTGGCGCTGCTAGGGGCGCGTGTGGCATGTGACAATGGCATGTGTGGAATGCCTTTGTTACGGGTTGTACCTCCAGCACAAGTGGCAATGCCAGAGCTGCTAGTGGCGTGTGTGGCATGTGTGGAATGCCTTGGTGGTAGGTTGCACGTTGAGTGTAAGTGGCAATGCCAGAGCTGCTAGTGGCGTGTACGGAATTCCTTGGTGGTAGGTTGCACGGTTTGCAAGTTAGGCTACCAGCGTGCGTGTTTGGCATGTGTCAATGGCACGCATGGCCATTAGGGCTATGTCCTGGTAAGAAAAGCTACCAGCGATGCATGTTGGCATGTGCCAATGGCATGCGTGGCCAATTTAGGTCACGACCCGGTAGGAAAAGCTACCAGCGAGCGTGTTGGCATGTGCCAATGGCATGCGTGGCCAATTTGGGTCACGGCCTGGTAGGAAAAGCTACCAGCGAGCGTGTTGGCATGTGCCAATGGCATGCGTGGCCAATTTGGGTCACGACCTAGTAGGAAAAGCTACCAGCGAGCGTGTTGGCATGTGCCAATGGCATGCGTGGCCAATTTGGGTCGCGACCTGGTAGGAAAAGCTACCAGCGAGCGTGTTGGCATGTGCCAATGGCATGCGTGGCCAATTTGGGCCGCGTCCTGGTAGGGAAAAGCTACCAAATGAGCGTGTTGGCATGTGCCAATGGCATGCGTGGCCAATTTGGGTCGCGTCCTGGTAGGAAAAGCTACCAGCGAGCGTGTTGGCATGTGCCAATGGCATGCGTGGCCAATTTGGGTCGCGTCCTGGTAGGAAAAGCTACCAGCGAGCGTGTTGGCATGTGCCAATGGCATGCGTGGCCAATTTGGGTCGCGTCCTGGAAGGAAAAGCTACCAGCGAGCGTGTTGGCATGTGCTTATGGCATGCGTGGCCAATTTGGGTCGCGTCCTGGTAGGAAAAGCTACCAGCGAGCGTGTTGGCATGTGCCAATGGCATGCATGGCCAATTTGGGTCCCGTCCTGGTAAGAAAAGTTACCAGCGAGCGTGTTGGCATGTGCCAATGGCATGCGTGGCCAATTTGGGTCGCGTCCTGGTAGGAAAAGTTACCAGTGAGCGTGTTGGCATGTGCCAATGGCATGCGTGGCCAATTTGGCCTAGATTGCATGGTTTGCAAGCCTAGGCGCGGGCGCCATTTTGGTATGGCGTGGCTTGGGCCAAGGTAAGGGTGCTTGGCTTGACGTGGCTTGACTAGCGTAGCTAGGGCCAAGGCAGAGTGCGTTTGGAATGGCGCGGCTAGCTCGGGTTAAGTGTGGATGGCATGATTTGCCATTGGCATGGAGGTGCGGCTAGCATGGTTGGCATGCTTTGGCGCGTTTGGTGTGACTAGCATAGCTAGGGCCAAGGCAGAGTGCGTTTGGCATGGCGCGGCTAGCTTGGGCTAGGCGTGGCTGGCATGATTTGCCATTGGCACGGAGGTGCGGCTAGCATGGTTAGCATGCTTTGGCGCGTTTTGGTGTGGCTGGCATGATTTGCCATTGGCATAGAGGTGCGGCTAGCTTGGGCTAGGTGTGGCTGACATGATTTGCCATTGGCACAGAGGTGCGGCTAGCATGGTTGGCATGCTTTGGCGCGTTTGGTGTGGCTGGCATGATTTGCCATTGGCCACAGAGGTGCGGCTAGCTTAGGCTAGGTGTGGCTCGGCATGATTTGCCATTGGCACGGAGGTGCGGCTAGCATGGTTGGCATGCTTTGGCGCGTTTTGGTGTGACTAGCATAGCTAGGGCCAAGGCAGAGTGCGTTTGGCATGGCGCGGCTAGCTTGGGCTAGGTGTGGCTGGCATGATTTGCCATTGGCACGGAGGGGAATTAGGGTTTTGTTCGTCGTAACCCTAATTTGAAAAAATACCCCCTATTAATTACTGACTACATGCATTAAATATTCTAATAAATGTGTCACCGGTGACATTAGGTTATTTGGGGTTTTACGATTTTACCCTTTGTTTAAAAACCACCATCAACAGTAACGCATCGAATATATTCAGCATGTGTGAAGCATCGCTGTTTTAACGGAGTAAGTCACGAATTTAAGCGTCTTAAAATAGCATCATGTCCAGCCATCTTCGAGTGATCGTTTGGAGGCTATACAGGCAAGCCCTGATTTGGCCGGTCACCTCATGTGGAAGAGTGGTGGACGGTGATCGTGGTGATGCCTTGCTGGTCGCTTAACTCCTAACCAGGGATGCTTAACCAAGATGGTAGAGTTGGACGGACGAGATACTTTTATGACACTCATCTGCAACCGTTGATTAAGTTTTAGGGTTTTGAAGAGGTGCGCAAGCATCACTCTTTACCTTGGTCGAACCCAAGCATGGGAGACGTTTTTGACAGGACCGACAGGGCATGCGTGTAGACGGCATGCCGGTGTACACGTCCGTACCTTACTGTCCCATGAAAGTGTGATCTAAACCACTCAATTTGTCCGGCAAAGAGGAGCGGCTGAGATTGATTTGTGACAGAAATCCCATGCCGCAAAGGAATTGAAGACCGCACGTCATGTCTACTTCGGGCGCGCGTTTCGAGACGTCCAGCCATGGTAGGCCTTGGTCGATCAGTCAGGCGTGTAGATGGGCCCACGGTGATCGTGTTGACATGCTCGGGACCCTTTGAATCTACATCTACACCCTCCATCTATGCTTGCGAAGATGGACGCTCATGATCGATTAGCGACACATGTAATATGCCGCAAACCCTAATTAGGGTTTTGGATCGGTCGTGTGTACACGACTTCAGCCTAACGGTTTGGCAGGCTATGCTCCTCCTTTAGGGAGGCCGACCATGTGGGGCCCACATTGGGTCGGTGGTGAACATGGTGATACCTGACTGACGGTCCTAGGCCTGATCTAATCCATCCAAACATGCTGGTGAAGTTGGATGGTCGTGATCAATTTGAGACCTTAGTGGAATTTCCAACGACCCTTTAAGCATTACGCCGGCCATACTTTGGGCAAACGCACGTTGCTCTATGGCTAGGTCAGGAGATGGTCGACCAGGCAGGTAGATAAGGGGCCCGCCGATATGCAGGACAAGCTTGTCCGACCGGTCATGGGATAATCTACGCCGTCCAATCATGCCGTTGAAGTTGGACGACCATGGCTGGTTTTGAGACTGCCGTTGGCGGTCTTGTGCGCACAAGATTTTCCAAGATGCTCCACACCAGTCCAACCATCCTACTTTAGGCTGGTGGTCGGTGGTTATTTGGGAGGCATGGTATGTATTCGACCGACCAGGGCATAAACGGGCCCGCTGGTGGTCATTAAGGTGGTAGCCTGCTCCTGCTGAGGATCGTCTAGGATGGTTAAATCATGCGGCCAACTTGCGTGGTCGTGATTGTTTCTAAGACTGATATGGACAGTCCAGATTCAAATATGCTCAATCGGGCTAGTATAACACACCGAGAGATGTATGCTCAATCGGGCTAGTAGAACACACCGAGAGATGTAGCCTGTACAAGTATTTCGTGCATGCCTCACTATTAACACTTGGAGATTCGTGTTACTCTATTGAGAGCAACACTCAGTCGTCATGCCTCACTAATAATGAGAGTTCTGTAGGAACAACACAGGAAATACAAGGCTGGTCATGCATTAATTGATAATGCTATAAATTCATAGGGTTTATGGGATTGTTGCTACATGCTCCATTTTAGGTGAATTAGTAAAGTGGAGAAGTATTCATCACTTATCAGTGGATTTATTCTTTGCAGGATTTCAGCGCATAATTTTGACTTTTACAATTTTAGCCATAAACTAAAATCCACCATCAACATTAAGTCCCATGCCTAGCTCATAATGGTTACACTATTGTGGGGTAGGCATTAGATGGTGACAAATAAAGATAAAAATTTTGAGACAAAGTTAGATGTTACCAGGATAGACGGGTCGTCCTGTCCTTGGATCATGTCACGTTCAAGAGGCGTCCAGGCGAGCGTTCCCCTAGCATGATGTCGGTCTTGCCTGCTTCGATCGACCTTGTTATGCCTGCTTCGGTCGAGAGCCTGCTCCGTGCTTTCTCTACTCAAACTTGGGGTTGTGCCTAATCGACGGACTGCAGCGCCTACTTCGTTCGTGGGAGTACGCCAGGTGTGATGACGACCTTGGTGGGACCGGTTTCCTCCTTCGGGTATTTGAGCCAAGAAGGGGATAGAACTTGTATGCTCCTTTTCCATAGAAAACCGTGCATGTAACCCTGGACGGATGTGGACTCCACCATGTATATTCTTCGACCAAACGTCACCCTGTTGAACCTGTTTGATAGGCATGTGGGCCCGCCTACTTCCCTCAACCGTGGGACTCATCATATGCCTGCTTGACCGAACGTCGGCTTGTTGTGCCTGCTTCGGTTAAACGTGGGTCCACTGTGTGCCTGCTTTGGTCGTGAGACCCGATGTAAGCATGCTTGCTTCGAACATGGGCAGATGTGCATGCTTCGATCAAATACGGTGATAGGAGTTTAAAACACCTAATTTTATATTTAGTATTTATGCTTTCTTTGCGAGTTTTCTTGTAAATTATGTATCTTATGTTTGCTTTTGAGTGTTATTAGTTGTTTTGGAGTCATTGGAGCAAAATGACGTGGAACTTGCTTAATTCCAGTATTTCTTCTCAATCATCTTGAAGAGAACGAGAATATGAAGCCAACGGCGAAAGAATGAAGTCGTTCCGACGTTGTATGAGAAAGTTATGAGCAACATCAGAGATTACGCCTATCGGTTCCCCAGAACCGACAGTTTACTGAGAATGAATCACTGTGGAAGCCCTTATCAGCGTTACGGGTGCCGATATAAATTTTCATCATTACCTTGGTGTTGATGGTGGATTTTCGTTTAAGGTTAAATTTGTAAGTAACCAGAAAATCATGCGCTGACATCTTGTAAAAGATAAAGCCGTTTATAAGTGACGGATACTCCTCACTTAATTCACCAAGAATGGAGCATGTAGCAACAATCCCATTCTGTGAATACATGAAATTCCTCCAGGCTGGAGCATGTAGCAACAATCCCTTCCTGTGAATTTCATATCAGCCTTGTATTTCTGTACTCATTATCGGTGTGGCATGACGACGAGTGTTACTCTTACGAGTAACACGAACCTCCAAGCACTATAATGAATCATTATCGATGTGGCATGACGACCGAGTGTTACTCTTACAGAGTAACACGAACCTCCAAACACTATAATGAAATCATGTGTACGAAATACCCGTACAGCCGATTCTCGGTGTGTTATACTAGCCCGAGCCCTCTCGGTGTGTTATACTAGCCCGATTGAGCCCCTCTCGGTGTGTTATACTAGCCAGATTGAGCATCCCAACACTGACCATATCAGTCCGGATATGATCTGATCGCAGCCATCCAACTCCACAAGCATGATTGGATGACCCAGATCAATTCCATCACCCCCAAGCAGGTATGGAATACACACGGCCGACCCCGCATGGTCGACCATTGGCCTTTGCTTGCCAAGAAACCGTCCATACCAAGCATTATGGGCGGAAAACCTAAATTAGGGTTTGCGGCATATTACATGTGCCGCAAAGCGGTCTCAACCATCCATCTTCGCAGTATAGATGGAGGGTGTAGATGCAGACTCAAAGGGCCCGGAGCATGTCGACACAATCACCATGTGACCGCCTACATACATGACCAGTCGGTCAAAACCAACCATGATTGGTTACAACAAATTCGTCCGCCTGAAAGAGCATGGTCGCACGGCTTTGCAAGCCAAAATTAGGGTTCAAGCCATCATGCGCGTCCATCTTCTCCGGCACGAATGGAGGGTCACAGATTAGATTGAGCAAGGGTCGGTCACACCAGCATGAACACCGTGAGCTCATCTACCTCCTCATGCGGTCGGCCAAGGCATATCATGCCTGGCCAATCCAAAACGCCCGCTCAAACATGCGTGGATACACTTCCCAAATTGCAAATCGATCTCGACCACTCAACTTCACCGGACGAATCGGGTGGCTTAGATCACGTTTCATGAGACGGTAAGACATAGGCGTGAACATCAGCCTACCGTCTACACGCCAAACCAACCGGCCAAGACCGACCAAGCTAGGTCGTCTTGGAAAACGCGCTGGAAAAGGGTATGGCGCGCGGCTTCTTGCGGTATCAAACTCTTATCGCAAAATCAATCTCGACCACTCCTCTTTGACGGTCAAATCGAGTGGCCCAGATCGCGCTTTCATGAGGGAACGGAATACAGGCACCTACACCATCATGCCGCCAACACGCATGTATGGTCGGTCCTCTCCAAAATCCTTCCCACGCTTGGTTTCGACCAAGCTAAAGAGTGATGCTTGCGCACCTCTTTAAAAACCCTAATTTCATCAACGGTCGCAGATGAGTGTCTCAAACATCATCTCGTCCGTCCGACCTCACCAGCTTGGTTATACAACCACGGTCGGGAGTTATTTGGTTAGTGAGGAGTCATTACCCATCACTTTACCACACCACCAATGCGATACTGCATAAAATACACACGGTACTTCACAAGTATCGACTTTACGAATAACGCAGTTATTCAATTCAAAGATTACATGCTATCTTTCGTGGATCCACGATCCACATTCCAGACATCAATCATGTCACAAACGGGGGATACATACTGGGGGTATTGGTCTGGCGGTTTACAGCGTGCAGCGTGCAACGCGCCATCACAAGAACGTGTTAGGAAGTCATGGGCGGTTAGAGATGAACAGGAAAAGTGGGCAAGACTGGTCGTGTGTTACCGACACACAACTCCACTACTCCATCATTCCACTACCTCCACTTCCCACGAGAAACGTGAATGAGGCTCAATGACTTGTATAAATAGGTTCTCCGCCCTATTTTCCAAGTACAAGGAATAACGGAGAACAACACAAGTTCAGACGAGACAGAAAATCAACATCCAGAGCCTCCTTACATTAACCGTAAGCCTGCTCACTTTTCTGTCACAAGTCATAAGCAAGCCAACACTTTCACAATCTCAACACCTTCTTCGCTTCCCTCCCTAAGATCAACCCCATCTCCTTCACTTTGTGACCGAAACAAGTCCTGGAACGGCCATTTCTTGGTTTAGGCCGGACTTGCACGAGATTGATCTCTCAAACCTACAAGCACTCACCGCGCGAGTGCATTTGTTGAAGGTTTAGATTCATTCCTCATCCACACCCCAAATTACCAAATTCTGCAGGAGTAATTTTCACCCATCAACAATTGGCGACCACAGCGGGAGATTGATCTCTCGGTTGTGAAATCAGTTTCTTCAATACCCAATCCTGTTTGGCTAAGTTCCGAGATGGTTGGTCTTAGGATTTCCTCAACAAATTCAAATCCCGGTCGAAGTTCCTCCAACGAGGATGCCCCTCTTCCCAACGGCGTATCTGTGGCGTAGGAGGAATCCCAAATATGAGCGAGTTGGCTCGGATACTTGAAACTCGGACGAGGAACATGGAGCTGATCAAAGAAGCGGTAAACGGCATACTTGACCTCCTCATCAAGATGACGTCGGAAATGAGCGTGCCGAGAGACCTTTACACGGGGACTAGTCCCCTCGGATCAACGGTTTTACTACGAACCGAGGAGGCCGGTAGATCGTGAAGTCTGTGTCTCTAGTGGAAGTCTTGTGTGAACTCTTGCACCTCTCGAAGGATCAACGGGCGAGAGACGTTTCTTTGCAGTCAATAAAATAGCTCACGGGCGCACACCTTGCTCCTTCTCGTCCAGGAGTCTCGACTGCATCGGAAACATCTATAAATAATGTTACATTCACGGAAGAAGACATGATGGCAGAGGAAGGTCACAACCGAGCCCTACATGTTACCGCACACATCAAGGGTTCAGAGTTCCGGAGGGCCCTTGTCGACACAGGAGCATCTTCGAACGTAATTACTCTCAAGACTCTCAAGACAGCCAAGGTCAGCCCATGCAAGATTGTACGACAGCCCACCACGATGACGGACTTCGAAGGGAATCAAACCAGCACATACGGGTTTGTCAATTTGAATTTATCGGTAGGACCAGTCCAGTCACGAGCAAAGTTTGAAGTCATAGAAAAGGAGCCGGACTACCACATGATACTGGGGAGACCGTGGCTTCACCACAACAAAGTCATTCCTTCAACATATCACCAGTGCCTGAAGACCGTGCTAAATGAGGAGGTCGTCCGTATTCCCGCATCATTGTCTCCGTACGCGCCAATATGTGGAGTGGAGCTGTTCGAGTCAAAAGATGCTCCGCAGGGAAAGTCCGACAAAATCATGTGCACTCCACTACCCACGTGGGCTTCAATCCGGGAGGAAGACCGACTTACATCGGCTGGGGCCAAACACCACGACACACTCTCTCCGACGAGACGTCCATCTCCAACCGGTGAAACTTTAGCCCATCCTCACGCCAAAAGGGAGCGCTCTTTCGAGGCAAGCCGTGATCGAAGGGGAAGACAATATACCGGCGCCCCGTTAGCAATTAGCAGGAGAGACCATCCGGTCTTCTCCGCCCAATTGGATGCTGCAAGGACGAAGGAATACAAGAGGAGGTGTTGGACGCCCCGCGACAGCTACAAGACGGAACCAATTCCACGACTGACGAGCTCGAGATTGTTAACATCGGGACCGATGAATCTCCTAGGCCGATCTCTATCAGTTCGACTCTATCCACAGACGAACGTACGAGCCTTGTTCAACTACTTAAGGAATACCAAGACGTGTTCGCCTGGACATACGAAGAAATGCCCGGTCTAGATGAAAAATTGGTCACCCATCACTTACACGTCATGCCTGGATCCAAGCCAATCAAGCAATCTCCGAGGCAATTCAGACATGAGGTAGAAGAACAAATCAAGAATGAGATTCGAAGGCTGCTAGCTGCTGGCTTCATCAGACCCATTCACCATCCGACCTGGTTAGCCAATGTGGTCCCGGTAAAAAAGAAAAGCGGACAGATTCGATGCTGCGTGGATTTCAGAGACTTGAACAAGTGCTGCCCCAAGGATGACTTTCCCCTGCCTAACATCGACATGTTAGTAGACGCCACTAGCGGACACGGCATGTTTTCCTTTATGGATGGCTACAACGGCTACAATCAAATAAGGATGTATGAGCATGATGCAAGTAAGACAAACTTTCCGAACCCCTCTTGGCAATTTTTACTATACTGTTATGCCATTCGGTTTAAAGAATGCCGGCGCAACCTACCAACGTGCTATGACGGCAATCTTCCACGACATGATGCATAAACAAGTAGAAGACTATGTGGATGATATTGTGGTCAAGTCAAAGGCTCGAGCTGATCACACCAACGTCTTACGGCAAGTATTTGAGAGGTGTCGGGAATACAAGTTAAAGATGAATCCTTTAAAATGCGCTTTAGGTGTCTCCTCGGGTAAATTTACGGGATTCCAAGTGACCGCAAGGAATAAAAGTAGACCCGTCCAAGACTCGAGCTATCCTCACAATGCCGCCTCCCGAATCTGTGAAAGAGCTCCGAGTTTCATGGGCAAGGTAAACTATATTCGACGTTTCATACCTGGTTTAGCCCAACTTACCGCCTCATTCACCCCCTTGCTGAAGAAAGGAGCCAGCTTTGTTTGGACCGCAACCCAACAGGAAGCTTTTCGGAAAGTCCAACGAATACTATCATCTCCAACCGTCATGAAATCTCCTGTACAAGGGAAACCATTGGTCCTCTACACCGCCTTCAGTGACGCCGCCGTAGGGGCTTTACTCGCTCAGGAAGACGACGAGGGAATCGAACGTCCCATATACTATTTCACCCGAATATTGAGGGATCTTTGAACTCCGATATCCCGAGAGCGGAAAAAGCGTGTTTAGCTTTAATCCATTCCATTCAGAAGTTTAGGCATTACCTACTATCCAACAGGGTGATACTCGTGTCTAAATCCGATCCTGCAAAGTTTTTGCTTTCAAAGCCGGTCCTAACGGGGAGGACGGGAAAATGGCTTCTCCAAATGTCAGAACTAGACATAACGTGCGCATCGCCTAGAGCTATCAAGGGTCAAGCAGTTGCAGACTTACTAGCAGCATTTCCCGGAGAAGGTACTACGGGACTACATGAAGAACTCCCTGGAGAATTCCCGGACATCTCTACTCTGGAAGAAGAAGTGTGGCTTTTGTATTTTGACGGCTCCGCTACCCCTAGCAGTAATACTGGAGGAGCAGGCGTGGTGTTAGTCTCTCCAACCGGAGAAGTATTTTCACATTCCTTCAAGTTAGACTTCAAATGCACCAACAACTCTGCAGAATACGAAGCTTTCCTCATAGGGCTTTCAATAGCTAAACAAGCAGGAGTCACACGTCTGGAGATAAGAGGCGACTCCAAGTTACTGGTGAATCAAATGAACGGAGTATATGCATTAAAAGAAGTAACACTAGCCCCGTACCGATCAGAAGTACATAGGTTACTAAACTACTTTGCCGATGCAACCATAACCCATGTCGGTCGCAGCAACAACAAACACGCCGATTGTCTAGCAACATTGGCTTCCAAACTGAAGTTCGAGGGGGCGGAAGAAACTTTGACAGTAAAAAGGAGAACCATAGAATCGACATGGCTACCGCAACACAAAGACACCAAGACCGACGATTGGCGAACTCCGATCATTCGAGAGCTCAACAGCTCACTCTCCCAAGGAAAGGTCAGTCTCAAAACCCTGCAAAACTTCTTCATGCTTCATGGTATGCTGTATTATCGGAATCCAGATGGCTCCCTGTCAAGATGTCTGGGAAGTGACGAAGCACAACTACAGCTGGATCGTATTCACAATGAAATTTTGTGGACAATCATTGGTGGTAACACTTTACCGGCGACTTCAACGTCTGGGTTATTACTGGCCAGAAATGGAGGCTCAATCCAGACTGCTTCAGAAGTCCTGCTCGAATTGCCAGACACCACCACACCAATTGGAGATTTTTAATGTGAACCGCACTGGGGACTGGAGAGAGCCCTACATTAGCTATCTCCGTGATGGGATAATTCCTGCCGGTCAAAAGGACGCTATTAAGATGAAGCAGAGAGCCAAGCGGTTCATATTCCATGAAGGGATCCTATACCGCAAGAGCTTCGGAGGTGATATGCTACGCTGCCTGGCTGGAGAAGAAATCCCAGTCATGCTGAAGCAGACACACGAAGGAGAACATCAAGGGAAGAGGAAACTTTTTCTCCAAATACACGAGAGATACTATTGGCCGACCATGGAGGATGATGCAGCTGTTTTCGTTCAAAGCTGTCACACATGCCAAATTCATGGGAACCTTGTTCATACGCCTTCTACCCCTCTGCATTCTATAAGCAGCCCATGGCCATTCTACTGCTGGGGACTGGACATTATCGGGAAGATCAATCCACCGTCATCGAAGCAGCATGAGTATATCATAACCGCAACGGAATACTTCACCAAATGGGTAGAGGCCATTCCCCTACGAGGAACTACGGGAGCAACAATTGCGGCTTTCATTAAAGAATACATCATTTGTCGTTTCGGCGTGCCCAAGCATATCATCACAGATAATGGCACTCCCTTCGCCAACAAGCAAGTACGGGAGTTACTTGAAGAGTACGGCATTAAACAGGTCTTCTCCACCGTCTACTATCCTCAGGGGAACGGGCAAGCTGAGAGTACCAACAAGACATTGATCCGGATCATCAGTCGAACGGTACACGACAATCCCAGGGAATGGCATGATCAGTTACCAATGGCACTATGGGCATACCGTACGTCACCCAGAAGCTCCATTGGGGTTTCGCCGTACTCACTCGTCTACGGAGCGGATGCAATTCTCCCGACGAGAGATCGAATCCCATCGGCCCGAGATTGCAGCGGCAACCGGGATCCACTGGAACGAAGCCGAAGTCTCGACTCTAGAATCGCGAGTTAGACACTCTGGATTTTAGAAGGAATAAAACGAAAGAACGCACTCGGGTGTACGGGAATCGAATTTCCGGGGCATACAACAAAATTGTGAAACCACGCGTTTTCAAGGTGGGAGATTTGGTTTTGAAAGCAGCCAAACACATCCAACAAGACATGTCTGCACCAAAATTCTCACCAAAATGGGAAGGTCCCTACGCAGTCACCAAGGCTTACAGTACCGGCTACTACAAGATCATTAAGGTAGACGGAGGCAAATTTGAAGCAGTCATCAATGGAAAGTGGCTCAAGGCATATCACACCTGACCACTATCTGCTGTGTCAACAATACAGGCATTTATTTTCATTACATGTTTGAATCATCAACTATATTCAGAGATGTGTCAATGAAAAAACCTGTTTCACCAATCAAAAAACCAATGCAATTTATTCCGCAAGGATGTTCAAAACTCTTGACACAAACGTCATTAACAATAAGGGAGTACAGCTTAGAAGAGGCCATCTAGAAGATTATAATTCCTTGAGAGCATCATCTGCAGTCTAGCTTGATATCTCTCCGTTCTTTTCTTCAAGTCCCGCATGACCGTCCACCTTCTCTCGATTCTGCGGCGAGCTTTCTCCTCTTCCAAGATAGCTTTCGTAGCGGGAACAACATTTGCGAGGATACCAACTCGATCAACCTTGATGACATCAAGACGTTGCCGCAACCAGCCCACGTTGAACTTCATGGATTCACGGTAGATACCATATTCTCCCACTTTTCGAGATTTGATTCGAAACGTTGCGGATAGAAATACTCTCCATCTCCGCAATCATGGGAAGAAGGCGGTTTACCGCGGTAACCAAGGCGAGAGGAGCAATGTCGGACCACATTCCTGGTTGCGATATGACCGTACTTCCTCCACAACTTGGTGTACAAACCCACAAACTCCTTCCGCACCAAGAATCCACCGACATCCCAGGTAGTTGGAGGATAAGCATTTCATGCGAACATCGAATGAAAGACCTGCATTTGGATATTCATAAGATGAGACACCTAGGTCGGCGTCTTGAGATTCACGGGGGTAGGTGTGTTTGAGTTTGAAGGAAGAGGAATGGTCAAGTCATCATCATCAATAACCGTCACACATGTTCCTAGGGGTATCTCTGCAAGAATGAAGGGATTATTCACCCGATCATTATGAAGAACAAACAATGTTTGAAAAAAGAAGAGACAAACCGGAATGATCTTCTTGACTCGAAGAATACGAACAGGGGATTGATCATGAAGCTCGACGCGTCGTCGTGCACGTTTAACGGAAGATCTGGGTGGTATGAAGAAGATGATCCACTTTGTTGTTAGACATGATGGGGAAATAGAGTTTTTGCAAGGAAGCTCTACTTTGTAAAAACGGATCAAAAAATCTTTTCACCCGCATAAATCTTTGGGAAACCCTAAAACGATTATGGCACCCGATATATGAGGATTCAACGCCCGACCAAGTCGGGATTTCTTTTGGACCCTAATCAAGAACCTAAGAGCATCTGGACACAACGATTCAATCGGCAATGTGCAAGCACCCGCGCCCAGAATCCGATAGAAGAAGAATCATATCCCTGACTCAAACACCTGAAGGGGCGGTCGAGCTCATACATGAACAAAAGGAACCAAAGCGACTCACCGGATCAAGTCCTGCTTCCTTCGCATCCTTAATCAAGACCAACCGGTTCAGGGAAACGCGACAATGTGAAACTATCCTAGGTAAATATGTATTCACTCTAGCTTGGTCATTTACAGTATGTCACCATCTCATGCCTACCACACAATAGTGTAACCATTATATGCTAGGCGGGGGACTTAATGTTGATGGTGGATTTTCGTTTAAGGTTAAATTTGTAAGTAACCCCGAGAAAATCATGCGCGACATCTTGTAAAAGATAAAGCCGTTTATAAGTGACGGATACTCCTCACTTAATTCACCAAGAATGGAGCATGTAGCAACAATCCCATTACGTGAATACATGAAATTCCTCCGGGTTGGAGCATGTAGCAACAATCCCTTCCCGTGAATTTCATATCGGCCTTGTATTTCCTATACTCATTATCGGTGTGGCATGACGGCGAGTGTTACTCTTACGAGTAACACGAACCTCCAAGCACTATAATGAATCATTATCGATGTGGCATGACGATCGAGTGTTACTCTTACAGAGTAACACGAACCTCCAAACACTATAATGAAATCATGTACGAAATACCCGTACAGGCTGATTCTCGGTGTGTTATACTAGCCCGAGCCCTCTCGGTGTGTTATACTAGCCCGATTGAGCCCCTCTCGGTGTGTTATACTAGCCCGATTGAGCATCCGGCACTGACCATATCAGTCCGGATATGATCTGATCGCAGCCATCCAACTCCACAAGCATGATTGGATGACCCAGATCAATTCCATCACCCCCAAGCAGGTATGGAATACACACGGCCGACCCCGCATGGTCGACCATTGGCCTTTGCTTGCCAAGAAACCGTCCATACCAAGCATTATGGGCGGAAAACCCTAAATTAGGGTTTGCGGCATATTACATGTGCCGCAAAACGGTCTCAACCATCCATCTTCGCAGGTATAGATGGAGGGTGTAGATGCAGACTCAAAGGGCCCGGAGCATGTCGACACAATCACCATGTGACCGCCTACATACATGACCAGTCGGTCAAAACCAACCATGATTGGTTACAACAAATTCGTCCGCTTTGAAAGAGCATGGTCGCACGGCTTTGCAAGCCAAAATTAGGGTTCAAGCCATCACGCGCGTCCATCTTCTCCGGCACGAATGGAGGGTCACGATTAGATTGAGCAAGGGTCGGTCACACCGGCATGAACACCGTGAGCTCATCTACCTCCTCATGCGGTCGGCCAAGGCATATCATGCCTGGCCAATCCAAAACGCCCGCTCAAACATGCGTGGATACACTTCCCAAATTGCAAATCGATCTCGACCACTCAACTTCACCTGGACGAATCGGGTGGCTTAGATCACGTTTTCATGAGACGGTGAGACATGGGCGTGAACATCAGCCTACCATCTTCACGCCAAACCAACCGGCCAAGACCGACCAAGCTAGGTCGTCTTGGAAAACGCGCCGGAAAAGGGTATGGCGCGCGGCTTCTTGCGGTATCAAACTCTTATCGCAAAATCAATCTCGACCACTCCTCTTTGACGGTCAAATCGAGTGGCCCAGATCGCGCTTTCATGAGGGAACGGAATACAGGCACCTACACCATCATGCCGCCAACACGCATGTATGGTCGGTCCTCTCAAAATCCTTCCCACGCTTGGTTTCGACCAAGCTAAAGAGTGATGCTTGCGCACCTCTTTAAAAACCTAATTTCATCAACGGTCGCGAGATGAGTGTCTCAAACATCATCTCGTCCGTCCGACCTCACCAACTTGGTTATACAACCCAGTCGGGAGTTATTTGGTTAGTGAGGAGTCATTACCCATCACTTTACCACACCGTAATGCGACTACACATAAAATACACACGATACTTCACAAGTATCGACTTTACGAATAACGCATTATTCAATTCAAAGATTACATGCTATCTTTCGTGGATCCACGATCCACATTCAGTTATCAATCATGTCACAAACTGGGGGATACATACTGGGGTATTGGTGTAGCGGTTTACAGCGTGCAGCGTGCAACGCGCCATCACAAGAACGTGTTAGGAAGTCATGGGCGGTTAGAGATGAACAGGAAAAGTGGGCAAGACGGTGGTGTGTTACCGACACACAACTCCACTACTCCATCATTCCACTACCTCCACTTCCCACGAGAAACGTGAATGAGGCTCAATGACTTGTATAAATAGGTTCTCCGCCCTATTTTCCAAGTACAAGGAATAACGGAGAACAACACAAGTTCAGACGAGACAGAAAATCAACATCCAGAGCCTCCTTACATTAACCGTAAGCTTGCTCACTTTTACTCGTCACAAGTCATAAGCAAGCCAACACTTTCACAATCTCAACACCTTCTTCGCTTCCCTCCCTAAGATCAACCCCATCTCCTTCACTTTGTGACCGAAACAAGTCTGGAACGGCCATTTCTTGGTTTAGGCCGGACTTGCACAGATTGATCTCTCGAACCTACAAGCACTCACCGCGCAGTGCATTTGTTGAAGGTTTAGATTCATTCCTCATCCACACCCCAAATTACCAAATTCTGCAGGAGTAATTTTCACCCATCAACACTTGGACCTAAAATTATGAAGAGTTATCTTCTCCCAATCATTGCACCAGAAATTTAGAGAACACAAGAACATGGATGGCTGCTTCAGAGAAGAGAGATCGACAGAGATGGAGCGATTCAGAGTAGGAGAAGAATTTAAGATGTTGGTTGTTGAAACTAAGATGGGTTTGATATGGATTTGGGTTCGAATTAAGTTTGAACACGATTGAGGTTAGGGTTCTGCTTGAAATCTATTTCAGAGATAGAGATGGTTGAAGCTTAGATAAAGAAGATGATACTGATATCCAGGGTTTGAAATAGAGGAAATTAGACATGGGTTTCGGGCAAGATTTGAGATGGGTTGTTGTTGGCTGAGAAGGCAAATAAATTGAATTTTTGTAATGAATCAAAAGATGGGTTTTTGTTGGATTGAGAGTTTATGAAGAATCTGTTGGGTTTGTCTCAGAGATGAAGAAGGTGTAGCTGCCATGGAGATATGGGTGTTGTGTGTTTGATTTTCACAGAAGATAAAGAAGTTGATTGTAGTGGTGATTATGAGCCGCTACTAGTGATTATCATGGAAGAGAAGGTGTAGTGCTGTAGGTCTTGACTAGGTGGGTCGTGAAGGTTACATGCGGAATGGCGTGAGGGCTGCAGATGCATTGCGGTGATGTTGGGCTTCATGATGATGCAAAATCAAGATGCCGATGGTGCGATGATTGTGATAGTTGAGTTGCGGTTCAAGTATTAGATGAATGCTTAGGTTCGGGTACCAAATGCGGTTGAGCTGGGCTTGACTTGCGGAACCGAAATCGGTTCGTTGGTTGGTCATCATGGCTCGAGGTAAAGATGGAAGAACTCATGAGACTGAAGCTGATCTGATGTTGTTGTTGGTGCGAAACAAGGGACTGACGGAGCTGTGGAGACGAAGAATTCTGGGAGATTGTTGGAACCGAGTTGCAGGTCTGGTTGTGTTGAATGGGATCTCAAGAACTGTGGTGCTGTAATTATTGTTGAGTTGCTGCCGGAACAAGGAAGTGAAGATGAAAATTAGATGCATGTCAGGACAGGTACTTGACGTGACAGTGGCTAGGGCTCGAACTACAGGTTGTGGCGCAGATTGAGGATTTTGTGTTTGAAACTGCACTTTGCTTTAATGGGTTTCTCGGTTGTGTTGGTGGTCACCGACATGGGAAGATGGTGGAGTTAATCGCAATGGAGTTTGTGAATAGCATTTGGCGGTTTACTGAGAGAAGGACAAAGGGTTGTGGTTGCTTTGCAATATGAAGAATGGAACTGGTGAAGCCGAGTGCAGTGTTGCGAGGAGCTGATTGTGTTGTCACTACAGTTTGAAATGGAGAAGAAATTGAGCTGCTGCCACTGAATATGGCACTAAGAGTGGTATAGAGTTGTTTCCTGTAAGATGAAAACAATAAAGATGATGCTGTTGATTTGAGCTGAGATGCAAGAATGGACACGAACTGATGATGCTGTTACATAGGAAATTGAAATGCTAAATGGTGGATGTATTGCTGCTGCTGGAGGAATTGGCTGGGATGTATGAATGCTATGCAAGAAGGCTTCAGGGAATGGTTGAACCTGAGATGGAGTTTATGCTGCAGGAAATGGGAATTGCACAATAAGCCTGCAGCTGAACTAAGGCAATAAGAAGTTAAGAATTTGGTGAAACTATGGAGACAAATGTCTTTGCAACAGAATGCATGAACCAAGCTAGAAAAGGTCTGCTGGAATGGTTTGAATTTGATGTATATTAGGCCTGCAGGGTAGGATCTATAATTGATCCTGGAACAAGCTGGAAATACCTCAGAATCGGTTTGAACTCGGCCGGAATCGGAGGACGGCGATTTGACTCGCCGATCCATTTAGCTGACTTATATGTTGGACCTGTTTTGCTGGGCCTGGCTAATGGACTGTCGACTCTTTGGCTTTTGGCAGAGGATAGGTACGACCTAGTCCAGGGAATGGAAACACTATAAAAAGAAATCTCTTTTAGACTTTTGGGGGATCTCTTTTATCTTATCTTTTGCCTCTACTTTTGTTCTAGGGTTTAAAAAAGATGGAAACCCTGATTTTTCTTCTTGTTATGAACTCCATAAACATGAGCTAGAGTTTTCTATTGGTTATGGATAAAGTTGATTTCACATAACATGAATCCTTGTTTGATATATTAGTTTTGTCTCAGTATTATCATTTATGATTCACCATCAATATTGTTACATGATTTGAATGCTTGTTTAGTCGAGTCGCGAATCGATTGAGTTTGCTTTCATCTTTATTGCTAGATTAGGGTTATTATACGCAAAAGTGATAATTCCTGATTACAAGTAGCATAAATATGATTATAGTTTGTAGTGATATATTCTTATGATCATATGTGAACCATAACCTTTGTTAAATCGGATTAGTGCTTTTACACGTTCGATTGCTTTGATTGGCCTGATTTCATAAAACTTAACGCATTTAGGGAATTAAACTTGATTAGTGCTTTTACACGTTAGGTTGTCCTCTTAGATAGGATTCATATTCACATCTTTTAATGTGTTTGTTGATGACAAGAGGAGATTTGCGGGATATACTTGCGATCAAGGTATTCTAGGGCCTTTGATAAAATAGAGATTAAAATATAAATTCTAGTTATTAAGATAAGAATATGTTTGTGAATGAAAACGAATGCTTTCACATCTTTGAATTTATTTGTTTACTTTTCTTCATTTGCTTTTATTTTATTTTAGTATATAAAAATCAGAAAACCCCCCGGTGTTATTTATAGGAAACCGAAACAATTTAACAACCTAAGTCCTCTCTGTGGGAACGATCCTTTCTTGCCCTTGCTATATTTTATATTTTGATTAGTAAGAAAGTGTAATTATATTTTACGCCTACGACAGCGATCAAATTTTGGCGCCGCTACCGGGGAGGCAGCGGGTTGTTATTTGTTTTTGGTTTCTTATTTTTGTTTTGTTTTTAGTTTTTGTTTTATATTCTTATTTTCTGGTTCTTAACATAGTTTTGAGAAATCTTGTTTCAGGTACTTATTATGGAAGGAGCATATTGGAGCAATGGATATGATTTTCAACCTCCTCAACACTATGACAATTTCCTACCATCTATGGGATGCAATCAAAACCAATTTATTGGCTATGATGCATATCCTAGAGAACCTTATGGTGATTTTCATACATACCAACAACAACCTTGTAGTGGGTATGTAAGTCAAGCACCTAGGTGGGATAATGCTACTTCTAATTGGCTTTATTCGAGTTGTATGCAGATTTTGAATGAATTACAAGACATGCAACAAAGGCTAGACCAACTTGACCGTGATAGAGAGAACGTCGCACAAACCAATTTTTGAAACACTTTTTCTTACCCGACTCCAGATTGTAGTTATGATCATTCACCCATTCAAAGGGAAGAGTCATGGGAAAGAGAACCTATTGTAGCCAATGATGGTCAGCGTGTGAACGGTAGGAAACTTGCACAGAAATTATACAAGCTGGAAGATGATGGAGCCTCGGAAGAGCTTGTCGATGAAATTAGTAGGACCATTCATATGGAACTTAAACGACGTCGTGATAAGGGTTGGGAAACCGACGACGATTCTTATTATGGTGAGTCTGAAAATGAAGACGAAGATGATTGTGTTAAAAAGGACCAACCTTTGGAGACATTTGATGACAACTTTGCAACAAGGTTTGAGTCTAATGAAGAGGAGAATGTTGAGAATGAGACCGATATGACCAATATTGTGGAAGACCCAATTGAACTTGTGAATGATTGTAATGATGATGTTAATGTCGAAACTTTGGTTAAGGCAAAAACAGACGAAGAATGGTTGCAAGGTTTGATAGAGGACCATGATATACAAGAGGTGAATAATTCACTTGAGGTTTTCAAGGATGAAGAGGATTCCGTGATACAAGAGATTGTGCAGGGTTTGTCTAACCCTTTGCCTATTATTTCTTCTCCTTTACCTCTTATTGGTTTGAATGTATGTGCTTCGAGAATATTGTTGAATGACTTTGTTTCTCGATATCCTCCATTAGAGATACTTGATTCTCATACTATGTAGGTTTTGGAACAAGAAACCGTGGAAGTACCCGACTTCTATATTCTTTATACACTTCCAAGTGTGGACAAGAATAAGTGTGGGGGAAGCTTTTATCGGTTGATAGCTTCATTTCTGTTTTATATTACTAATATTTGTATGAAGCTAGTGTTTGCAAAACAGGTTCTATGTGTGGATCCTCAACTTTTCAGATTATTGGTGTATGGGGAATTCAACTTCGGGCTGACGACTTTAAACCAAGCGCTAAATGGGAGGCAACCCATAGGATGAGTATTTCTTGTCTTGATTTTTACTTTTTTCTTGTCTTGTTTTTACTTTTTCTGATTTTTTGTCGCATATCATGTAGTATTTACCACCTTGACTTTCTTTGGACGATTCAATTTACATTGAGGACAATGTAAAGTTTAAGTGTGGGGGAGTGGTTAAGCATTTGCATTGTAAATTTTTCGTAAATTTTTCAACTTTTTTTTTTCTTCAACTTTTGTGTAAATTAGTGAATAAATTACTCCAACTTGTAGTTAGTTTAGAGTCACATAGTATACATGTCGCTAAGATTACATCGAGATTCTCATAAGAGTGACTAAACTTAGAGATGACAGAGAACATGATCGGGTTTCTTAATTGTATGAGAGTTAAAGTTGGATTTAACCGTGCCAGTGGCAATTAAGGTGCAGACTGAATTCAGTATTAGAGTAGTGGTCCCCTATAGTGGAGACTACCCATGTTACATCATGAGAGGCACCGACCTTCAATTCTTTGTACCTGTCTAAATATGTGCTTTTAGAGTGTGTGTCACCGTACGTAAATTCCAGGCAGAATGTTAGCACCATCCACTTTATCTCTCTCTACACCAACAGGTCCATAGAAACACCATCATCATCAAAAAGAGGAGCATCACAAATTTGAAGGAAAGTTGAAGACATTCAAGGTTTACAAGCAACGGTACAGAAATGAGCAGATTTCAGATTCAAGTAAAGCAACAAGATAAGGAGCAGAATTTTTATAAGTTGAAGACTATTGTACAAGAGCGAAGATTATCAAGATGGGAGTTCGAGAAGTTTATGATATCAAGACATACAAGTTGTGAAGAATCAAGCGGTAAAGTACTTACACCATGGCCTTTGTACTTACATCTTTATTTTATTTTATCTTATTTGTATTTTATTTTTTATTTTCTCTTGTTTGAAAAAGAAAAAAAAAAAGACAAGAGAAAATTTCTTTAGGTTCATTGTTTTGTTTTGTTTCGTTTTGTTTTCATTTTGTATTTGTTTTATTTTTCTTGTCTCATATTAAAAAAAAAAATAATAATAATAATAATAAAAAAAAGAGACAAGAAAAATTCATTGTATCATATTTTGGGTTTGTATAGTTCGTTTTTAGTTTTGTTCTTTCATAAAGCCAATGGAAAGAAGAAATATCTACAATGAAGTTTCAAGCAATAAGGATTTAGAGGAAAAGAGTTACATTGTCAAGATTCTACGAAGTTCAAGAGTTATCATCAAGAGTTGAAGACCGAAGACGAAGATGAAGACACCGATTGAAGACCGAAGACGTTTCTATGGATGCTGTGAGAGTGGTGCTAGCTGCACGTCGAACGGATAACGAGGTAAGTAAGCATATTCCCACCTTCGTTAAGTGGTTGATTTCCTTTCTTAGAGATCGTCAGAAAATGGGTTTTCAAAAATGATAAAAGATGTGGGTTTTCAAAACAATTCGGAGGGTTTTTGCCTTCCTACTATTCAACGTGTCTCAGGATTCTCTCTTCATTCCTACCTGGACACATGTGTGACCCATAAAAAGCTGTTTATTATTGAGAGCAATATCATAAAACCCTTTCTTGTGAGGCAGAGTCGAGACTTTCGATCACTCCGAACTTGAATTTCTTTCGATAAGGGATGGTTATTTCTCTCTCAACTTTGAAGGATGAGATTGTGTTCATTTATATGTCTAACTTCTTATGACTAGTGTGCAGAATATCTATGTCTTCTTAGCGCGTTATGTACTATCATTACGGAGAACTAGTAAGTTGGAAAAGTAGGTTTTGTGGGTATATCTCTAGTAAGCCCTCACGAGACTATAACTCGTCCACTAGGGACACCTAGGGGTTTAAAGGCTTGTTATACGTGCTAAGTGTGACCATAGCCTCGACGACACGGAGTTGTATGTATGTTTTTGAATTATTGTATTTGATTTTCTCAAGGACTAGGAAAGTCTAAGTGTGGGGGAATTTGATAGGTGTTTAAAAGACCTAATTTTATATTTAGTATTTATGCTTTCTTTGCGAGTTTTTTTGTAAATTATGTATCTTATGTTTGCTTTTGAGTGTCATTAGGTGTTTTGGAGTCATTGAAGCAAAATGACGTGGAACTTGCTTAATTCCAGGATTTCTTCTCAATCATCTTGAAGAGAACGAGAATATGAAGCCAACGGCGAAAGAATGAAGTCGTTCCGACGTTGTATGAGAAAGTTATGAGCAACATCAGAGATTACGCCTATCGGTTCCCCATAACCGACAGTTTACTGAGAATGAATCACTGTGGCAGCCCTTATCAGCGTTACGGGTGCCGATATAAATTTTCATTATTAACTTGGACCTAAAATTGTGAAGAGTTATCTTCTCCCAATAATTGCACCAGAAATTTAGAGAACACGAGAACAGGGATGGCTGCTTCAGAGAAGAGAGATCGACAGAGATGGAGCGATTCAGAGTAGGAGAAGAATTTAAGATGTTGGTTGTTGAAACTAAGATGGGTTTTATATGGATTTGGGTTCGAATTAAGTTTGAACACGATTGAGGTTTGGGTTCTACTTGAAATCTATTTCAGAGATAGAGATGGTTGAAGCCTATATAAAGAAGATGATACTGATATCCAGGGTTTGAAATAGAGGAAATCAGACATGGGTTTCGGGCAAGATTTGAGATGGGTTGTTGTTGGTTGTGAAGGAAAATAAATTGAAGTTTCGTAATGAATCAAAAGATGGGTTTTTGTTGGATTGAGAGTTTATGAAGAATCTGTTGGGTTTGTCTCAGAGATGAAGAAGGTGTAGCTGCCATGGAGATATGGGTGTTGTGTGTATGATTTTCACAGAAGATAGAGAAGTTGATTGTAGTGGTGATTATGATCCGCTACTAGTGATTGTCATGGAAGAGCAGGTGTAGTGCTATAGGTCTTGACATGGTGGGTCGTGAAGGCTACAGGCGGAATGACTTGAGGGCTGCAGATGCATTGCAGTGATGTTGGGCTTCATGATGATGCAAAACTGAAGATGCTGATGGTGCTGATGACTGTGATAGTTGAGTTGCAGTTCAAGTATTAGATGAATGCTTAGGTTCAGGTACCAAATGCGGTTGAGCTGGGCTTGACTTGCAGGTGAACTGAAATCGGTTCGTTGGTTGGTCATCATGGCTCGAGGTAAAGATGGAAGAACTCATGAGACTGAAGCTGATCTGATATTGTTGTTGGTGCGAAACAATGGACTGACGGAGCTGTGGAGATGAAGAATTATTGGGAGATGGTTGGAACTGAGTTGCAGCCGGTTGTGTTGAATGGGATCTCAAGAACTGTGGTGCTGTAATTATTGTTGAGCTGCTGCCGGAACAAGGAAGTGAAGATGCAAATTAGATGCATGTCAGGACAGGTACTTGACGTGACAGTGGCTAGGGCTCGAACTACAGGTTGTGGCGCAGATTGAGGATTTTGTGTTTAAAACTGCACTTTGCTGCAATGGGTTTCTGGTTGTGTTGGTGGTCACTGCCATGGGAAGATGGTGGAGTTAACTGCAATGGAGTTGGTGAATAGCATTTGTCATTTTACAGAGAAGGACAAAGGGTTGTGGTTGCTGCAATATGAAGAATGGAACTGGTGAAGCTGAGTGCAGCTGTTGCAGGGAGCTGATTGTGTTGTCACTACAGTTTGAAATGGAGAAGAAATTGAGCTGCTGCCACTGAATATGGCACTAAGAGTGGTATAGAGTTGTTGCATGTAAGATGAAGACAATAAAGATGATGTTGTTGATTTGAGCTGAGATGCAAGAATGGACACGAACTGACGATGCTGTTACAGAGGAAATTGAAATGCTAAATGGTGGATGTATTGCTGCTGCTGGAGGAATTGGCTGGGATATATGAATGCTATGCAAGAAGACTACAGGGAATGGTTGAAACTGAGATGGAGTTTATGCTGCAGGAAATGGGAATTGCACAATAAGCCTGCAGCTGAACTAAGGCAATAAGAAGTTAAGAATTTGGTGAAACTATGGAGACAAATGTGCTGCAACAGAATGCATGAACTGAAGCGAGAAAAGGTCTGCTGGAATGGTTTGAATTTGATGTATATTAGGCCTGTAGGGTAGGAGCTATAATTGAGCCTGGAACAAGCTGGAAATACCTCAGAATCGGTTTGAACTCGGCCGGAATCGGAGGACGGCGATTTGACTCGCCGATCCATTTAGCTGACTTAGATGTTGGACCTGTTTTGCTGGGCCTGGCTAATGGACTGTCGACTCTTTGGCTTTTGGCAGGGGGATAGGTGCGACCTAGTCCAGGGAATGGAAACACTATAAAAAGAAATATCTTTTAGACTTTTGGGGGATCTCTTTTATCTTATCTTTTGCCTCTACTTTTGTTCTAGGGTTTAAAAAAGATGGAAACCCTGATTTTTCTTCTTGTTATGAACTCCATGAACATGAGCTAGAGTTTTCTATTGGTTATGGATAAAGTTGATTTCACATAACATGAATCCTTGTTTGATATATTATTTTTGTCTTAGTATTATCGTTTATGATTCACCATCAATATTGTTACATGATTTGAATGCTTGTTTAGTCGAGTCGCGAATCGATTGAGTTTGCTTTCATCTTTATTGCAAGATTAGGGTTATTATACGCAAAAGTGATAATTCCTGATTGCAAGTAGCATAAATATGATTATAGTTTGTAGTGATATATTCTTATGATCATATGTGAACCATAACCTTTGTTAAATCGGATTAGTGCTTTTACACGTTCGATTGCTTTGATTGGCCTGATTTCATAAAACTTAACGCATCTAGGGAATTAAACTTGATTAGTGCTTTTACACGTTAAGTTGTTCTCTTAGATAGGATTCATATTCCAATCTTTTAATGTGTTTGTTGATGACAATAGGAGATTTGCGGGATATACTTGCGATCAAGGTATTCTAGGGCCTTTGATAAAATTGAGATTAAAATATCAATTCTAGTTATTAAGATAAGAATATGTTTGTGAATGAAAACGAAATCCTTAACCAATGCTTTCACATCTTTGAATTTATTTGTTTACTTTTCTTCATTTGCTTTTATTTTATTTTAGTATATAAAAATCAGAAAACCCCCCGGTGTTATTTATAGGAAGCCGAAACAATTTGACAACCTAAGTCCTCTCTGTGGGAACGATCCTTTCTTGCCCTTGCTATATTTTATATTTTGAGTAGTAAGAAAGTGTAATTATTTTTGACGCCTACGACAGCGATCACACGGGTCCACCGTGTACATGCTTCAAACATCGTCCCTGTGCTTCGACTGAAAACCGGCCCTGCTGTGTGCGCCTATTTCATTCGAATACTATCCTTATGACCTTGATCAACACCGGATTCGTGGAATTGACCAACACCGGCCTTGTTTGCTGACGTGGCCCAATACCAGCCTTGTTTGTTGACGTGGCCTAATACCTTGCTGACGTGGCCCAATACCAGCCTTGTGACCTTGATCGGCCTTGACCAATACCGGCCTGACGTGACCCAATACCAGCCTACTTGCATGACGTGATATCAGTCTTGCTTGCGTGACGGGATATTAGCCTTGCGATCTCGACCAATACCGGCTTCGCGGACTTGAGCAACACCGGCCTCGTTTGGACCAATACCAGCCTTGCTTGCTTTGCCCGTACGGTTTATGTGCTTGCTCGAGTGTCATCCTTGCTACTTCGACCAAACACCGACCCAGCTAGCTTGACCAAACACCGGCCTTGCCTGCTTCGCTCGAACGTGGGACCCACCGCGTGCTTGCTTTCCTAAAAAATGAACCTTGTGTGCTCAAATGTGAATGTGGGTCCTGCAGAGAGCGTCGAAGCAGCTTCTGGAGGAAGCAGGTGTCGGAGAGCGTTGAAGCAGCTTCTGGAGTGTACGTCTAAGTGGGTCCCGGAAAGAGCGTTGAAGTGTTGAAGCGACTTCTTCTGGAGAGGGCTGAAACACCTTCTTCTGGAGAGAGAGCATTGAAGCAGATCTGCTGGAGGGAGCGTTGAAGCGGCTTCTTCTTCTGTTTGGTTTCCCCTTGCGAATTACATGATTCTTGATTGACCATCTCTCTTGTGCTGAAGAAGTTCTTGACTGACGGCGAAGGAATTTCATGCTGAGCCTCAGTCCCCAAGCGTGGTCTACGTGGATCTATCTTGTATGCCCGATTGGTCTTTTGTACGTAGTGGTCGTTGATATGGTGAAGCTCTGGATGTCATCAATCGATGAGCAACAACAGTTCTTGGCAGCATATGTGATCAGAAGAAACTGGCAGGGAGAGGCGTGGTGGAAACTTGCACGAACTTGGCACCCGTCATACAATGGTAGAGATCGTCTCGTTATTAGAGGGAGAAGCTAGAACCGATGGCTTTCTTGATGTTTCTTCATGAATAGAGAAGAGGGAGACAGTCCCCTGCCCACGAGTATCCACTGAGCTTTCGACTTGATAGATGTTGTCACGCTGGGTTCATGAGGCCGTCTTTTCGCCTGCGTTGCGCTTCATAGACGTCCAGGAATATCACCGGCTTTTGAAAATACGTCTGCACTCTTGAGTATATCCTCGTCTTTGGACATCTTGGAATGATAGCGTGCTTGCATCTCTCTAAATTCACCATCTTTGAGATGGGCAGTGCTAAGCGTCATACATCTTTGCCATTATCATCTTTGGATAGTGTCTTTGAGGAGTAGGAAAGTTCCTTCATGCGAATGACTTAATTAATGATGAAGCTCTTGACATGGAGAATCTATATGTACCTCTTAAGACCCAGGTGCAATCTCCTTTGGTAACGCAACTACTTCTTCTACGGTAGACGAAATTCTGAAAGCGTCTCTCATTGATGTTGCTGCCGTCGAGCCATACATGGAATATCTTGGACGTTGTTTCATCATTGTGGCAGTCGTGCATGCGGTACTAGAGTTGGAGTTGACGCGCAGGATGTTGTATCTCAGTGGTTTTCCTCATACAGGAAACTGCTTACAAAAGGCTGAAGGTTGTATTGCCTGTTGGTGAAATATATGCTTCCACGAACATAGTGAGGCTCTTCATTACTGGAAGGCTTGTTGTTTCTAGCAGGGCAGGTGCTGTCGCAAATGAGAGTTTAGCAGCTTCACGGAGTTCAGAGGATGTCTGAAAGCGTTGGTTTTTTAACAAAGCATGATTGACAGGTACCTCCCTATTGATGCGCAATTACACCTTGAGGTTTCGGCTCAAAGATCTCGAAGATGTCCCGGGCCCGCTCTCGTCCGGCCGACATAATAGGCGAACCCTTTGTGATGATTTGAAGATGACAATATTCGTTCAATCTTCAGAAACGCTTCCTGCTGTAGTGCGGTCCAGACGAAACTTGCTCCTTTCTTCATCCAGGAGTGAATGAAGCAACGAGCTAGGCTAGACCAGGTATAAAACGTCGAATGTAGTTCACGTTAACCATGAAGCTTTGGATCTCCTTCACGGTTCGCAGCAGCGATATTGTGAGGATAACTTGAGTCTTGGATTTGATTGCATCATGCTCATACATCCTTATCTGGTTGTAGCCGCTACATCCATCCATGGAAGATAACATGTCGTGTCCATCGGGTAGCATCTACCAACATGTCGATGTTAGGTAGAGGAAAATCGTCTTTGGGGCAAAGATTCGTTCAAGTCTTTGAAATCCAAGCAACACCCGATCTCGCGCCCGAATTGCCTCGGAGATTGTTTGACCGGCTTGGATCGGAGATTGTATGAATGCTTACACAAGGTCGAGCTGATGAAGATAGGCCTAGGAGATTCCTTATCGTCGAGCTCATCAGTTGTGGAGTTGGTGCCATCTTGCAGCTGTCGTGGAGCATCTAGCACTTCTCCCTATGGATCGTCGTTGTTGTAGCATTCCGTTGGGCGGAGAGAAGAATTAAGACGTCTTGTCAGCAAGGATGCATCATGGGGCCTAGCCTTGGATGATGCAAGTCGGTCCTCCTCCTATTGACTCCCACGTGGGGAGTGGGATGCAATGAACTTTGTCTGATCTTTCCCGCGGAGCTTCCCTCAGTTCGAAAAGTTCCACTCCGCATATTGGTGCGTAAGGAGACAATGATGCAGGGATACGAACGACTTCTTTATTTAGCATAGTCTTCAGGCATTGGTGATACGTTGAAAGGACGATCCTATTGTCATGAAGTCATGGTATCCATAGTATCATATGATAGTCCGGCTCCTTCTCGATGACTTCGAATTTCACTTTCGACAGAACGGGCCCTACTGATAAATTCAGATTGACATACCCGTATGTGCTGGTCTGGCTTCCTTCAAAGCCTGTCATTGTGGTAGGCTGTTGTACGATCTTGCATGGGCGAACCTTTGCTGTCCTTAGAATCTTGAGATTAATCACATTCGAAGACACTCCCGTGTCGATGAGGGTCCTCTTGAACTCTGAATCCTTGATGCGTGCAGTAACATGTAGGGCCCGGTTGTGACCTTCCTCCGCCATCATGTCGACCTATATAAATGTAACATTATTCACAGATGTTTCTGATGCGTTCGAGACTTCTAGGCGTGAAGGATCCAGGTGCACGTCCATGGCTATATGGTTAATTGCGGAAAACGTCTCCGCCCGCTGATTCTTCGAGAGGTGTAAAAGTTTGCATAAACTTTCCACTAGAGAAGCTGCTTCCTAATCCACCTGCCTCTAGTTCATAGTGAAACTATTGACTTAAGGAGGATCGTTGTGAGGATCAGTCCCCAGTGTAGGAGTCCCCATGACAGGACCGCTCATAGATGTCATCTTGATGAGGAGATAGAGTATGCCGTCTATCGCTTCTTTGATCAGGTCCATGTAGGCCCGCGTCGTTGAAGTACCTGCTCCGGGTGCGTTGAATGCATTCTTTGTTGGCTCCAAGGGCTGTCGTGGCTCTTGTGGCAATCGATCAATTAATGTCTTAAGAAAAGTGAGTACCTCTTTCTGAGTTGTAGCCATATCCGTTTGAGTCTTAGCAAAAACTTCTTGCCTCTCCATCAAGTCTGCGATGGTAATGGGAGATGGTCCTCCTCTTGTCCATCCTACTCCTCGTCCTGATGAAGGAATGAAAGTTGTTGTTCTGGTGATCGCCGAAGGTGTTACACTTGAGGAGATGTCGGGATTCGCGGCTGCTCTGGATCTGGTGATAGGAGGCGTTACACTTACTGGAACATCTCCTGCTCCGCTGGCGTTGGTGGTAGAAGAGACGGCTCCACGAGATGTATTGACCATAGGGGTGTACAGAATGCCCAGAAGCCTGCGGCCTGCCATGTACCGCCTGGGTCCGAAGGAGTCCGTGGGCGCCCGGTGGCCCGTCATGGGCTAGCCCGGCCATCCCGATAATTATAAGTGGGCGGACCCGGGTTTTCATTAAAAAATTACAGTCCGGCCTGTTTACATGCCCGATAGCCTGTTTAATTACCCGGCCTATCTGGCTACCCGATAGCCTGTTTAATTACCCATCCTTCCTATAACTCATCTAAATAATACCAAAATTATACATTTTGAAATATAATACGTATAAATTTATTGTATTATTCCGAGATTTTACTTTCCCTTTCTCTGGTTATTCTCTCAGAGCATCTCCAATGCTAGAGGTCAAGGTCATCCTATGTGGATGTCTTATTTATACCTTTTGGTTGTGGGTCATTTACTATAGGACAAAAACTAATAAAGAGAAGGATTCTCTACCTAACTTTTTGTTAAATCTAGACACAAAAGATGATGTGGACTTATGACCCAAGGTCATGAAGAAAGTCTTATTTAGACTTTTTCCTTTACCCCAACTTTAGCCATGTCATCTTACCTATGACCCTCACCTTTGCATTGGAGATGAAACTTTGGTGAAAAAAGTATTTAATCCTATGTGTCATACTAATTTAAGACCACTACCCCTCGCATTGAAGATGCTCTCATACTCTCCTCCCAATACTTTCCCTTTCTCTCATTATTCTCTCGTCATCTCCTCCTAAAAACTCTAGGTTAGAGAGATTTCATCCAAAATCTTGTCCTACTCTTAGTATAAATTTCACAGAATGAATTGTTATACGCTCTGTAAAATTGTAATCCCTTCTTATCATTCTTCAATTCCGTTCTTAATTTTTAGGTTAGTTGTAGGATCGAAATATCGCAACAACAACATACTTGCGATATTGTCATTAGCAACATCGCGAAACCGTCGCAGACTAACATTAAAAATGACGTAACAGACGACACCAATAGAAATACGAGAAAGGTATGAAGAATCCGCGAGAAGGTGACAAGAGCTTGCGAGAATATGAGTTGTATGTGAGCTGTCATCCACTATGTAATATCCTATATAAAGAGGAGAGCAGGAGAGAGAAAGGGGAGGATAATTTTGGTAAGAGAGAGAGAGATATTTTTAGGAGAGAGAGACATTAATTTCTTTATCATCTTCTTCCCCTAAAATTAGATCTAGAGCTCTACAAAATATTCATTAATGGAGATTCCTAATGTAATACTTATGTAATTTCAATAATCATAGTGAAGAATCCTAACCCCGTGGATGTAGATCACATTGATCGAACCACGTAAATTCTTGTGTCTCCATTTATAATTTTAGTATTTATCTTTATTTTCATATCAAATAAGTTTAGATCTAGAAATTATTATCAAGATATGATGAGGGGTGTGTTGTGGGATTTCCTGCAACTACATTTTTGGCGCTAGAAACAGGGAGGAGTAAAGGATTTATCCTTCCTGTAATTTGTTGGTTCAAGAAGTTTCCATGAAGATTAATTATTGTTCATATTTTTCTAGATCTACAAGGTTTAAGTTCAAAAATGGAAATTTCATGGAAGAAATCACACTTTCAGGGAGTAAACATCATCAACAATTCAAAGATATGAAAAGAATAAGAGAAAAAATTAATTTCTGTGGTGAAATTCACGGAAGAAAACCAAGGTTTCAATTGAAGATTTACATGTTCAGGAGAAAAAGCAAGAGGCAAATTGTTGAAGTAAATAAAGGAAGAACGAAGAAAAGGATAAGAACAAAACGCTGTGATTTTTATCACAAATGGAAACTCGCATAGATGGTTTGAGTTGGAGCGAAGAAACTTGATGTCGCAAGATCGAATCTCGCCACAGTCATATTTTTTCACATTTTTTCTACAGCCTGGAGAGGAGAAAAGAATAAGAGGTGGTTACATGCGTATCTTCGCAAACAAAAGCTAGCAGAGATGGTTAGAGTGGGAACAAACAAACCTGTGATCATGTGTTCGAATTCGCAGCCGCACAAAAATTTTCAAATATTTTTGAACTTTCAAATGCGAAGAAAGGGAATAATATTGCGGCATTGTGTGTTTCCTTCGCAAGCAGCAAGTAGCCCAGATGGTCAAGGGAACACTGAAAGAGATTGGAGTTGCGAGATCGAACCTCACCTCACTCTTTATTATTAACATATTTTTTACTAGGCTTCTAAGGGAGAAGATAATAATAAGAAGACAGCAGCATGGCTTTCTTTCGCAAACAGAAGCTAGTACAGATGGTCAGTAGCGAAGTGAAGGAATTTAGTATCACGAGTTCGAATCCCACCGTATGCAATCCTTTACTATTTTTACTACAGGCGAAGATATAATTAAAACTATAGCATTGTTCATTCCTTTCGCACACAAGACGTAGCACAGTTGGTTAAGCTTCGCTAGAGTGAGTTGTAGTACTCAGGTTCGAGTCTCCTCTTCGCAAAGAATTTTTGCTTCGCAAACGTTCGCAGCGCAAACAAATACTACATACAGATGTTTACTTCGCAAAGATATTTCTTTAGTTATTTGCAAAGAGAAAGTAGGTGATTATTTCGCAGAAACACTTCGCAGAGGCAGGGCTAGCACAGTTGGTAGCAAGCAAAGAGAATGGGTTTGAAGACGCGGGTTCGAATCTCGCATTGAGTGTATTTTTTCCGTGAATTTTTGAGTAACATAGAGATGAAGTTATCAATAAACAAAACCATTGTTCCATTATGTCACAAACAGGAAACTAGTACAGTTGGTCTGGGCGGTGGAATACAAGTATAAGGTCGCGAGTTCAAGTCTCGCCACTTGACCTTTCATTTTTTCTGCGGCATTTATGCATTCAAGAGGGATTGTCAAACGGTGCTGCAAGGGACAACTTCGCAAGAGAAGAAAAAGAATAAGAAGGCAACTTCGCCTACTTTATCAAAAACAGAAGTTGGCACATATGGTAAAGTCAGCAGAGTATGCGTTCGTGTTCGCAGGATCGAATCCCAACTTTCGCAGACTTTTTGCATGTTTTTACTCGAAATGCTAGAGACGAAGATCACATTAAAAAAACGATATGGTCACATTCTTTCACAAACAAGAGCCAGGAAAGTTTGTCAGGAGGCATGAATGCAAGCAGCAGGTCGCAGGATCAATTCTTACTTCTCGCACATTTATTTTTGTTATGCGAAAGAAGAAAGTTGATGATTATTTCGCAAGTTAATTTCGCAAGAGAGGGTTAGAACAGTTGGTATGGTGCGAGAATATGCAAGAGGCAGGTCAAGGGTTCAAATCTCATTTCTCACACTTCTTTTTGCTGCGAGATAATTATATTTTGTGCGATGTTTATACATTTCAAGGATGCTAGCTTCGCAAGCAAATCATATACTTCGCAAGAGACAACAACAGCAGCAAACCACAAAAGCTAAGTACCACTTTCCTTGAACATTTTACTTCTACAGAAAATAAAAGATTTTTGATTTGATTTACAAAAAAGCGATTCAATCGCAAGATTACAAATATTACTAAGATTTCAAGATTATAAAGACTTCAAAATTACAAAGATTTCTAGATTACAAAAAACCCAGAAAATTCAATTTATATATTTCTCAGAGAATATTTCTTTTATAGACAATAAAAGATTTTTGATTTGAATCACAAAACGCGATACGATCGCATAATTATAAAGATTTCACAACTACGAAGATTTCAGGACTATAATGTATTAGAATTTCTCTTGAATATTTACTTTGCTTCAAATGATATGATATTATGAGAATGAATGAAAGAAATGACAGAAATGAAAGAGTGAGTGAAAGAAGTGACAGAAATGAAGGAATGAATGAAAGAAAAGAATGGAAGAATGAATGAAAGAATGAAGACATGCGAAATGAAGACATGCGAGAATTTCGCACAGAAAATGACAAGAGATTATCAAAGATCAAAAAATTACAAAAGAGCTTATATGCAGAAGAATCAACAAAATAATAAGAGAATGGCGAACTTACTATGGTGCACACCCTAGTTCGCGAACACAATTTCGCAAGAGGCAAAGTACCTAAAGTGCGTCATAGTAGGGGGTACCTATTACAAAGAATTGACATAAATGAAAGAATGAGTGAATGGGACGAACCTTTATGGCGTACACCCTAGTTCGCGAATAAAATTTCGTAAGAGGCAAATGTAAGACCTAAAGTGCGTCATATAAGGGGGTATCTCTTAACATGGCTCAAGGGAAAGGTTACACCGCTCCTGGAACCTGAGTCATGGAGATTTGGGGCCCATGAAAGCCTATCGGGAGAGATACCTTGGATTTCCAACTATATATATAAGGTTATACCCTGGTTGGACGCCCGAGGGTCTCTTCCAAGGAGTCAGTGTATGCTCAAGGCGCCGAGGTACACGGTTGAGCCAAGAGTGCCTGGGGCATTTGAAGTGTCTCGGCCATTCTTAGCAAGTCTTGGCACATGCTGCACTCGGCCCGAAGAAAACTCCACTTAGGGTGCAGCCTCGTAACCATAAGCCCTATAGGTATAAGTGATAAGAGGCTGCGAAAACAACTGGTTGTTGTTTAAGACCGGATGGGAGGAGCTAGTCTTGTATGGACGATGTACGCCTCCTTGAAGGGGCAACCAGGGAGATGATAAGGGCGGCACCCTCCATTAGGGAGCTGATAAGTGTCTAAAGACGCAAATGTCATGAGGCTTTATTTTCTCAAGAAAATTTAGGCTTGTCATATTTGTGCGATGATCCTGCAGAGGCAATAATACTAACGCGAGGATAAGACGAGATCAATGGGTCTTTACATGAAAGTGTAAAGACGTCCTGCGATTTCGTCGCAAGACGGCAATGTCATGGGGCTTTAAGTTTGCAAGAATTTTTAGGCCTGTCATATTGTCGCAATAAAAATATCCTGCAGAGGCAATAATACTAAAGAAATGATAAGACAAGATCAATGGGTCATTACATGAAAGTGTAACGACGTCCTGCGATTTTGTCGCAAGACGGCAATGTCATGGGACTTTATGTTCGCAAGAATATTTAGGCCTGTCATATTGTCGCAATAACGAGGGGTTGCAAAATAAGACCTTTAACTAGGAAGGCAAAATAAGACCATACAAAATGATAAGGCAAGGTCAATGGGTCATTACATGAAAATGTAAAGACGTCCTGCGATCTTGTCGCAATGACAAATTCAGCAGAAACATTTGCGAGATTATGCTTAATTTTCCATTTGCATACAAATAACAGAGGAGTAAGAACTTGCGAGGAACAATAAATACATGAAGAAGAATGCATATATTAAAGACAAAGCCAGAGAAATGAAGAATGGAAGCAATTTAAAGCTACATCAATTCTAGAGCGGCAAAATGAGCTAAGTAACACAAACATTAGCTATACATTGCAATAGATAAGCATTCTCATCATACAAGCATCATACTTGCATCATGAAAGCATTGCATAAGCATGTCATGGCATAAACATCGCATACACATTTCATAACATAATCATTACATAAGCATTATATTCACACAAGTATTTTACAAAATTTCGCAAGAATATTCATAATTTCGCAGGATGTGATTATTTCACAAGATGTGATTATTTCGCTCAATTATTTCACACAATTATAAGCAGCCTGAAGAGATTATACTATCGCATGAGCACAAAACATGAGACATAGGCAAAATAAGAATGCAAAAACAATTCGCTCAATCAACACTTTCTCAAGGATTCTACCCTCATAGATAAAGAACAGAGGCAACTATGGATAACCAAGAAAACATTTTATGTTCTTCATCTTCTCGGCAAGAATCATTTCCAAAGTGGATGTTCACTAGTGAATAGCAAGAATCCTCACCAAAAATGGAATAATAACTTCGCATGAACAGAGGCAATACTTCTCATTCGCAATCAAGGACGGATACTTCTTATACTTCTTCAAGGATACTTCATACTTCTTATACTTCTTCAAGGATACTTCATACTTCTTATACTTCAAGGGTTGATACTTCTTATTTATTTCACAAAGCTTCGGAACTTCGCAAAAAATAGAGGCAAGTACGTACTTTTCAAGTCTAGTATTCTTTCGCTCGTTCCTTCATCAACAAAGATCAAAGACTACTACAACAACGGATTTTTTCTTAATGATCGCTCTTCAAGCAATATTCAAGAAAAAAGAGACAAGATGTAGGATCGGAATATCGCAACAACAACATGCTTGCGATATTTTCATTAGCAACATCGCGAAACCATCGCAGACTAACATTAAAAATGACGTAACAGACGACACCAGCAGAAATACGAGAAAGGTATGAAGAATCCGCGAGAAGGTGACAAGAGCTTGCGAGAATATGAGCTGTATGTGAGCTGTCATCCACTATGTAATATCCTATATAAAGAGGAGAGCAGGAGAGAGAAAGGGGAGGATAATTTTGGTAAGAGAGAGAGAGATATTATTTCAGAGAGAGATATTTTTAGGAGAGAGAGACATTAATTTCTTTATCATCTTCTTCCCCTAAAATTAGATCTAGAGCTCTATAAAATATCCATTAATGGAGATTCCTAATGTAATACTTATGTAATTTCAATAATCATAGTGAAGAATCCTAACCCCTGGATGTAGATCACATTGATCGAACCACGTAAATTCTTGTGTCTCCATTTATAATTTTAGTATAATCTTTATTTTCATATCAAATAAGTTTAGATCTAGAAATTATTATCAAGATATGATAAGGGGTGTGTTGTGGGATTTCCTGCAACTACATTAGCATCCATTCGTTCTCTACTGTTAATTTTATTTGGAGAAGAAGGGGCTGATAAAATCGTAAGTTCTTTTGTTCTAATCTAAATCTATTGCATTTCATCTTTAATGAATTTAGTTCTGTTCTATGCTTCTATTTGGATGGTGCTGGAAGCATGATACTTTAGGTATGGGTTGATTTGGTTTTTATTGTCCCGATAGATTGATAGATTGAAACATTAATAAGTGAAGATAATTGTTTTAACATAGATTTAGTTATGTCCTGATAGATTTAACAATTGTTTTGATAGAATTGTTCAAATCTAGTTCAAAGCAACGTATTAAGTTTTGTCAGTTGTTTGTTTTGTTTATCAATGAAAACATTAGTAAGTGACGACATGATTCGAGGGTGATCAAGATTTAATATTAATTGATGATAGTGTTATGTGTTGACAGAACAGAAGTGTACTTATTTTTTTTTTATTTTTTTTTTTTGTTGACCAGGTTTCTAATTTTTCTCTAATTTGAGGCATGGATCCTTCTGATTTGGTTGAAACAACACCCACTTCAAATGTTACAAATTCACAATCACCATCCCCTACTACCGGCGAAACTAAAAAAATAAAACTAACGTCGAAAGTATGGAAAGGCTTTGATCAAATCGAAGAAGTGGATCCAGATGATCCAGAAAAGATAAAGAGGCTGAAGCTTGCACAATGCAAGATATGTGACCGAAAGTTTTCGGGGGATCCAAAACAAGGCACTTCTCATCTCAAAAGGCACATGGACAGCTGTTTGAAAAACAACCAATCTGCTGATGAAACACAGAAATTTATAGCTCAAACTGGGTCAGGTACTTTTACTGCATTTAGATTCTATCAAGCAAGAGCTAGAAAGAATATTATAAAGTTGATTATTTTGAGGGAGTTCCCATTTCAGTTCGTAGAAGATCCATTTTTCCAGTGGTTTATAAACGATAGTTTTCACCCTGGATTTGTGAAATTTTCTCGAACCTCTGTTAGGCGTGATATTTTAAAAAATTTTGAAATGGAAAAACAAGTTTTAAAGAGAACTTTGTTAGAGGCACCTGGAAAAATATCTTTGACATCAGATTTGTGGTTGTCGTGTCAGAAGTTAAGTTACATGTCTATCACTGCTCACTTTTTAGACAAAAATTGGGTCTTGCATAAAAGGATAATTTTCCCACACTGGAGAACATATTGCTGAGTTACTTATTCAGAAACTTCCCAATGACTGGGGGATTTCTAAAAAGATTTTCTCATTATCCTTGGATAACGCTAGTGCAAACACTGTTTCGGTTGTTAAAAGTGATGCTGCCTGACTTGCCATCGAAAGGAGATTTATTTCACGTAAGATGTTGTTGTCATATCTTGCATTTATTCATAGATGATAGCAGGAAGAAAGTTAAGGATTTTCAAGAAATGGTTTCTCATGTTAAATCTAGTATAGAATTCATTTTTGCTTCATATGTAAGATATGACTAGTTTCGTGCATTGTGCACATCAATGGGTTTGAAACCAAAAAAGCTTCAGCTAGATGTCAAGCACAGGTGGAACACCACTTATTTCATGCTAAAAGATGCACTTCCTTATCGTGGCCGCAATTTCAAGCTTTCTCTGATAGGACTTGTTCTCGATTTAACTGATTATGATTGGGATATTGCTGATTTATTATGCAAGTTCTTGAAGCCTTTCTATGATGCAACCAAACATTTTTCTGGTGTCGATTATGTGACAAGTAACTCTGTTCTTAATTACTTATTTAGAATTGGGAGGGTCATACAGAAACACAGGCATATGAATCAGCTCAAGGAGATTATTGTTGTTATGGAAAAGAAGTTTGTCAAATATTGGGGTGAGACTCCTATTTTATTCGGCATTGGATGCATTCTTGATCCCCGTCTTAATCTCAGAGGATTGGAAACTACATTAGCTGATATAGAGAGTTGTTTTAGTACTTCTGCATACGTCATTCGATGTCATGCCGAGCAAAAATCTTTGATAGTATCTAAACTTAAAAGTTTATTTGCAGAGTATACTATTATGTTAAATGAGCAAATGCAGAATGGTTCTAGTAATAACTCAAATTCTACTAGTGATCAACCACCTTTACAGAGTGTTCTGCAGATGCAAGAAACAATCTCTGACGACGAAGACGACTCCTTTTGGCAATCCCGGAGTCAGAATAGGAGGGATCCCCTTTCTACAAAGATCGGAAGAACTGACGAGATACTTCGCAGAGCCAGAACCAGCAACTTTTGAAGATATGAAGAATTTTGACATATTGGGTTGGTGGAAAGCTAATGAAAAACGGTATCCAGTCCTTTCTTGCATTGCACGAGATGTACTAGCAGTCCCCGTCTCTACAGTTGCTTCTGAAGCTGCATTTTCTCTCGGCAAGCGTGTGTTGAGTGATTATCGCAGTAGTTTAACACCGCAAATGTTGGAATGCTGTGTGATTTTAAAAGATTGGTGGAAAGCTAAACTCAAAAATCTTATGATGACACTAGATCCACTAAATGACGATATTACTCCAGTTGATGATGAGAATGATGTCTCTGAATCATCATGTGTCTCTTTAAGGTAAAATTTATGCAATATTTTATTTTATTTTCATGTTTATGTTTATGTCTGACTGTTCTATTTTCTTATCAACTCTTTAGATACAAGCAGGCTATAACTTGATGCGCACTGAATTTACAATTTGTTCATCGATATTATTGTTTGTGTTTATTTATGTTACTTGAATTGTTGATTAAATTTTTACTCTTCTTGATTTGTGTAGGTAGACGGTAGAGAATCTGAAGTCATGTGGGGAAGAGCTAGACAAAGAGGGTTATCGACATATGGGTTTATTCATTTCATTGTTTTTATTAGTAAGATGGAATAAAGTTTTGCAGTAGTAGTAGTGTTATGAATTTGTTTGCTAGTAGACTAGTAGTGGTGTTATGAATTTTTGTTGAAGTTTGATTTGAAGTTTTGAACAATCTACAATTTTATGCAATTTACTGATTTTCGCTGAACAGACTACACTAGTTATTATTTTCTCATTTACTGTTGTCAAGGCATGATACCCGCCCGGCCTGGCCTGGCCTGGCCCGTCTTGTTTCACAGACTTGGACAGGCCATGGGCAGTAAATTTCTGCTGCTGCCCGGCCCGGCCTGGCCTGTGAAACTTAATGGGTAGTTAGGTTGCTAAGCCCGTCCAGCCCGGCCTGTGGTATAATCGGACTAGGGCTGGCCTGCCCGGCCAGATGTACACCCCTAATTGACCACAGTAGCTCCACTGACAGGTATATCAATACCGAGAGTGTTATCTGCATTAGCTCCATCAGAATTGATTGCTGATCCTGACCTAAGTTCTACCATCTTGAAACAGATTGGTGATTGAATTGAATCTAAGATCTACCCCTTCAAAATAGAAAAAATTGAATTAGATTTTGAAGAAATTGACTTTACAACCGAGAGATCAACTTCCCACTGTGGTCGCCAATTGTTTATGGGTGAAAACTATTTCTGCCGGTTTTGGTAATTTGGAGTGTCTGGATGAGAAATGAATCTAAACCCTAAACAAATGCACTGCACGGGAGTGCTTGTGATTCGAGAAATCAATCTGTACAACTCTGGCCTAAACCAAGAAATGGTCGTTCCAGACTTGCTTCGGTCACAAAGTGAAGGAGATGGGGTTGATCTTAGGGAGGGAAACGAAAAAGGTGTTGAGATTGTGGAGGAGTTGGATGTTTTACGACTTGTATCAGAAAGCTGAACTGGCTTGTAGAATGTAAGCTATCAGTTCTGGTGTTTGAATATGATTGTATCAACACTTGGTTTTCTGTCTTGTCCTGTGGAAATAGGGAGGAGAACCTATTTATACAAGTCATTAAGCCTAACCCACGTCTCTCATGGGAAGTGGAGGAAGTGGAGTGATGGAGTAGTGGAGTTGTGTGTTAGTGTCAGACGACCATTCTTTCCCACTTCTCCCGTCATCACTAACCGTCCATGACTTCCTGACACGCTCTTGTGATGGCGCGTTGTGCGCTGCACGCTGTAAACCTCCAGACCAATACCCCAGTAAATATCCCCCAGTTTGTGACATGATTGATGTCTCGATCGTGTGGATCGTGGGACCCACAGGAAGTAGCATGTAATGCTGGATTAAATAACTAAGTTATTTAGGAAGTCGATATTTATGAGATATCTTGTGTATTCTATGTAGGTAACGCATCGAATATATTCAGCATGTGTGAAGCATCGTTGTTTTAAGGCTTAACGGAGTAAGTCACGAATTTTAGCGTCTTAAAATAGCATCATGTCCAGCCATCTTCGAGTGATCGTTTGGAGGCTATACAGGCCTTGATTTGGCCGATCACCTCATGTGGAAGAGTGGTGGACGGTGATCGTGGTGATGCCTTGCTGGTCGCTTAACTCCTAACCAGGGCTTCTTAACCAAGCTGGTAGAGTTGGACGGACGAGATAATTTTATGACACTCATCTGTGACCGTTGATGAAGTTTTAGGGTTTTGAAGAGGTGCGCAAGCATCACTCTTTAGCTTGATCGAAATCCAAGCATGGGAGACGTTTTTGACAGGACCGACCGGGCATGCGTGTAGACGGCTTGCCGGTGTACACATCCGTACCTCACTGTCCCATGAAAGTGTGATCCAAACCACTCAATTTGTCCGGCAAAGAGGAGCGGCTGAGATTGATTTGCGACAGAAATCCCATGCCGCAAAGGAATCGAAGACCGCACATCATGTCTACTTTGGGCGCGCGTTTCGAGACGTCCAGCCATGGTTGGCCTTGGTCGATCAGTCAGGCGTGTAGATGGGCCAACGGTGATCGTGTTGACATGCTTGGGACCCTTTGAATCTACATCTACACCCTCCATCCATGCTTGCGAAGATGGACGCTCGTGATCGATTAGCGACACATGTAATATGCTGCAAACCCTAATTAGGGTTTTGGATCGGTCGTGTGTACACGACTTCAGCCTAACGGTTTGGCAGGCTATGCTCCTCCTTTGGGGAGGCCGACCATGTGGGGCCCACATTGGGTCGGTAGTGAACATGGTGATACCTGACTGACGGTCCTAGGCCAGATCTAATCCATCTAAACATGCTGGTAAAGTTGGATGGTCGTGATCAATTTGAGACCTTAGTGGAATTTCCTGCGACCCTTTAAGCATTACGCCGGCCATACTTTGGGCAAACGCACGTTGCTCTATGGCTAGGTCAAGAGATGGTCGACCAGGCAAGTAGAGATAGAGGTGTCAAAGAGGCCAGGTCGGCCTGGGCCTGATCCGACCTGGCCCGTATTAGCAGGCTAAAGCCTGGCCTGGTCCGTGCTTAAATAGGCCAGGCTGGGCCCAGGATCAACACAGGCCCAGGCTGGGCTACACTTTTTATCCTGTTAGCCTGTCATAGCCCGTCCTGGTTTAGCCTTGGCCAGCAAAGGCCTGCCAGGCTAGCCTGTTAAGGCCTACGTATGTATAACTTCGTAATTCTGTTCAAAAAGAGTGTGAGGAGGCTCGAACGTATGAACCCTGGGGTTGGTTATTAGTATATACTTTGGGCAAACACACGTTGCTCTATGGATAGGTCAGGAGATGGTCGACCAGGCAGGTAGAGATAGAGGTGTCAAAGAGGCCAGGCCGGCCTGGGACTGATCCGACCTGGTCCGTATTAGCAGGTCAAAGCCTGGCCCGGTCCGTGCTTAAATAGGCCAGGCTAGGCCCAAGCTCAACACAGGCCCACACTGGGCTACACTTTTTATCCTGTTAGCCTGTCATAGCCCGTCCTGGTTTAGCCTTGGCCGGCAAAGGCCTGCCAGGCTAGCCTGTTAAGGCCTGCGTATGTATAAAGCTTCGTAATTCTGTTCAAAAAGAGTGTGAGGAGGCTCGAACGTATGAACACTGGGGTTGGTTATTAGTATATACATCCACCTTACCAATCTTCCAAGGGAGGTGTTGTGACTAGTTTCAAATTTTAAAATTTATTACAAATATTAAACATTGATGGCTTACGTCACCCTTTTTATGCTCATGCTTATTCCTTTCTATTCCGTTTTTACGTATCATTATATAGCTATTAATTAGGGATCTTTATTTATAGTATGTTAAATAATTATAGTTCACTTATAAATGTTTAGTTAATATAATTTTAGTTATTCTTTAGTCGTTTAGTGACTAAATAAATGTTAAGAAATTTCAATAAATTTGAAATTAGCTAATTAAGGATCTTTATTTATAATGTAAATAATTATTCTTAATTATTTCCTTAAGTCCTTTAATGATACAATAAACGTTAAAAAAAATTCAGTAACTTACTTATAGAAAAAAAAATATCCATGCGATCATGCATGCTTGTTTATGTATACACCATAGATATATAAACTAGCTTAATATATATATATATATAATTTATTTTTGGACATAACTCTTAGTTGATAATTTGCTATAAATAAAATAACATAATATTTTGCATAAAATGAAACTTGATTGATGTCAAAACAAAAATAATGTAAAAACAAAAAAGGAGCTGGCACAACCGGTTAACAGGGGAACGAAGTTTACTTGAAAACGGGAGTTCGAATCTTGGCAACCAAACCTTTTTGACAGAATATTAAAATTTTCAGAAGTTGGCAGGCTAGCCTGGCCCGGTCTGGCCTGGCCTAATACAAAACAGGCTTGGACCAGGCTCAGGCTGGGCTTAGTTGAAGGCATGTCAGGTCAGGCTAGACTGGCCTGCTTAGTTGACAGGCCGACCCAGGCCAGGCCAGGCTGTGTAAAAACAGGGCCGGCCTGTTTGACACCTCTAGGTAGAGAGGGGGCCCGTCGGTATGCAGGACAAACTTGTCCGACCGGTCATGGGATAATCCACGCCGTCGAATCATGCCGTTGAAGTTGGACGACCGTGGATGGTTTTGAGACTGCCGTTGGCGGTCTTGTGCGCACAAGATTTTCCAAGCTGCTTCACACCATCCTACTTTAGGCTGGTGTTCGGTGGTTATTTGGGAGGCATGGTATGTATTCGACCGACCAGGGCATAAACGGGCCCGCTGGTGGTCATTAAGGTGGTAGCATGCTCCTGCTGAGGATCGTCTAGGCTGGTAAAATCATGCGGCCAACTTGCGTGGACGTGATTGTTTCTGAGACTGATATGGACAGTCCTGATTCAAATATGCTCAATCGGGCTAGTATAACATACCAAGAGATTTATGCTCAATCGGGCTAGTATAACACACCGAGAGATGTAGCATGTACGGGTATTTCGTGCATGCCTCACTATTAACACTTGGAGATTTGTGTTACTCTGTTGAGAGTGTTTATGGGTGAAAACTATCTCTGCCGGTTTTGGTAATTTGGGATGTGTGGATGAGAAATGAGTCTAAACCTTAAACAAATGCACTACACGGGAGTGCTTGTAGATTCGAGAAATCAATCTGTGCAAATCCGGCCTAAACCAAGAATTGGCCGTTCCAGACTTGTTTCGGTCACAAAGTGAAGGAGATGGGGTTGATCTTAGGGAGGGAAGCGAAGAAGGTTTTGAGATTGTGAAGGTGTTGGCTATGTATGACTTGTATCAGAAAGCTGAACTAGCTTGCAGGATGTAAGCTATCAGTTCCGGTGTTTGAATACGATGGTATCAACACTTACCTCTGTTGTCTGGACTTGTTCTGTTGTTTTGAAATAGGGAGGAGTGGAGGAAGTGGAGGAAGTGGAGTGATGGAGTAGTGGAGTTGTGTGTTAGTGTTACACGACCAGTCTTGCCCATTTCTCCTGTCATCTCTAACCGTCCATGACTTCCTGACACGTTCTTGTGATGGCGCGTTGCACGCTGCACGCTGTAAAACGCCAGACCAATACCCCAGTATGTATCCCCCACTTTGTGACATGATTGATGTCTCGAGTGTGTGGATCGTGGGACCCACAGAAAGTAGCATGTAATGCTAGATTAAATAACTAAGTTATTTAGGAAGTCGATACTTGTGAAGTATCGTGTGTATTCTATGCAGGTACTGCATCATGATATGGTAAAGTGACGGGTGATGATCACCATGACGCCTCACTGACCAATTAACTCCTGACCTGGGTTGTATAACCAAGCCGGTGAAGTTGGACGGACGAGATGATCTTTGAGACACTCATCTGCGACCGTTGATGGAATTAGGATTTTTAAAGAGGTGCGCAAGCATCACTCTTCAGCTTAGTCGAATCCAGGCTTGGGATACAATTTTGACAGGGCCGATCGTGCATGTGTGTAGACGACATGACGGTGTAGGCGCCCATATCTCATTGTCTCGTGAAAGTGTGATCTGGGCCACTCAATTTGTCCAAATGCGAAGTTGAGTGGTCGAGATCAATTTGCAACAATCTGGTGCCGCAAAAGCCGCGCTTCATGCCAATTTTGGGCGCGCGTTCCAAGACGACCAAGCTTGGTCGGTCTTGGACGATCAGCCCGACGTGCATTCGGTGGGATGATGTATATACCTGTACTTCATCGTCCCGTAGAAACGTGATCTAGGCCACTCAATTTTTCCGGTAAACTTGAGCGGTCGAGATCAGTTTGTGGTTGGGAAGTGTGACCACGCCTAGTTTGGGCGTGCGAATCGAGGTGTACAGACCAAGTTTGGCCTTGGACGATCGGGCGTGGAGATAGATAGGTGGGCCCACAAAGTGATCGTGTTGATACTTCTAGGACTGCTTAGTCTATTCCTGGACCCTTCATTCGTGCGGAGAAAATGGACGCTCGTGATCGCGACAAAACCCTAATTAGGTTTTGCCGGCCGTGTGTCATACCCAGTTTGGGGCGCGCGAATCAAGACGACCAACGGTCTTGACCGATCAGTCAGGTATGTAGGCGGGCCCACGGTGTTTGTGTTGACATGTTCTAGGCTCTTTGAATCTACATCTACACCCTCCATCTATGCCTGCGAAGATGGATGGTTGAGACTGTTTTGCGATACATGTAATGTGCCGCAAACCCTAATTTAGGGTTTTTTGTCCATACAGCTCTTGTTTGGACGGTTTGGCAAACTATGCCACCCTTTTGGGGAGACCGACCATGCGGGGCCCGCGTAGGGTCGGTAGTGGATATTCCAATACCTGCTTGGGGTCATGGATTCAATCTAATCCATCCAATCATGCTGGTGAAGTTGGATGGTCGTGATCGTTTCTGAGACTGACATGGTCAGTTCAGGTTCAAATATGCTCAATCGGGCTAGTATAACACACCGAGAGTTGTAGCTTGTATGGGTATTTCGTACATGCTTCATTATTAATGCTTGGAGATTCGTGTTGCTCTGCTGAGAACAACACTCAGTCATCATGCCGCACCGGTAATGAGTACAGGAAATAGCCGCCACATCCATCCATGGAGGATAACATGCCGTGTCCACTGGTAGCATCTACCAACATGTCGATGTTAGGTAGAGGAAAATCTTCTTTGGGGAAGCATTCGTTCAAGTCTATGGAATCCATGCAACACCTAATCTCGCGCCTGAATTTCCTCGGAGATTATTTGACCGTCTTGGATCGGAGATTGTATGAATGCTTACACAAGGTCGAGCTGATGGAGATAGGCCTAGGATATTCCTCATCGTCGAGCTCATCAGTTGTGGAGTTGGTGCCATCTTGGATTTGATTGCATCATGCTCATACATCCTTATCCGGTTATAGCCGCCACATCCATCCATGGAGGATAACATGCCGTGTCCACTGGTAGCATCTACCAACATGTCGATGTTAGGTAGAGGAAAATCTTCTTTGGGGAAGCATTCGTTCAAGTCTCTGGAATCCATGCAACACCTAATCTCGCGCCTGAATTTCCTCGGAGATTATTTGACCGTCTTGGATCGGAGATTGTATGAATGCTTACACAAGGTCGAGCTGATGGAGATAGGCCTAGGATATTCCTCATCGTCGAGCTCATCAGTTGTGGAGTTGGTGCCATCTTGCAGCTGTCGTGGAGCATTTAACACTTCTCCCTGTGGATCGTCGTTGTTGTAGCATTCCGTTGGGCGGAGAGAAGAATTGAGACGCCTTGTCAGCAAGGATGCATCATGGGGCCTAGCCTTGGATGATGCAATTCGGTCCTCCTCCTTGATTGACGCCCACGTGGGGAGTGGGATGCAATGAACTTTGTCTGATCTTTCCCGCGGAGCTTCCCTCAGTTCGAACAGTTCCACTCCGCATATTGGCGCGTAAGGAGACAATGATGCAGGGATACGAACGACTTCTTTATTTAGCATAGTCTTCAAGCATTGGTGATACGTTTAAGGGACGATCCTATTGTCATGAAGCCATGGTATCCCTAGTATCATATGATAGTCCGACTCCTTATCGATGACTTCGAATTTCACTTTCGAAAGAACGGGCCCAACTGATAAATTCAGATTGACATACCCGTATGTGCTGGTCTGGCTTCCTTCAAAGCCTGTCATTGTGGTAGGCTGATGTACGATCTTGCATGGGCGAACCTTTGCTGTCCTGAGAGTCTTGAGATTAATCACATTCGAAGACACTCCCGTGTCGATGAGGGTCCTCTTGAACTCTGAATCCTTGATGCGTGCATTAACATGTAGGGCCCGGTTGTGACCTTCCTCAGCCATCATGTCGACCTATGTAAATGTAACACTATTCACAGATGTTTCTGATGCGTTCGAGACTTCTAGGCGTGAAGGAGCCAGGTGCACGTCCAGGGCTATATGGTTAATTGCGGCAAACGTCTCCGCCCGCTGATTCTTCGAGAGGTGTAAAAGTTTACATAAACTTTCCACTAGAGAAGCTGCTTCCTGATCCACCTGCCTCTGGTTCATAGTGAAACTATTGACTTGAGGAGGATCGTTGTGAGGATCAGTCCCCAGTGTAGGAGTCCCCATGACAGGACCGCTTATAGATGTCATCTTGATGAGGAGATAGAGTATGCCATCTATCGCTTCTTTGATCAGGTCCATGTAGGCCCGCGCCGTTGAAGTACCTGCTCCGGGTGCGTTGAATGCATTCTTTGTTGGCTCCAAGGGCTGTCGTGGCTCTTGTGGCAATCGATCAATTAATGTCTTAAGAAAAGTGAGTACCTCTTTCTGAGTTGTAGCCATATCCGTTTGAGTTTTAGCAAAAACTTCTTGCCTCTCCATCAAGTCTGCGATGGTAATGGGAGCAGGTCCTCCTCTTGTCCATCCGGCTCCTCGTCCTGATGAAGGAATGAAAGTTGTTGTTCTGGTGATCGCCGAAGGTGTTACACTTGAGGAGATATCGGGATTCGCTCGTGTGGATCACCCTTTGCATGTAATCTTTGGATTAAATAACGCTCGCTCTGGGTGATAGGAGGCGTTACACTTGGAAACATCTCATCTCACGGCGTTGGTGGTAGAAGAGACGGCTCCACGAGATGTTTTGACCCACGATAGCTCCATGCAGCCGAGGGTACATCAATACCGAGAGTGTTATCTGCATTAGCTCCATCGGAATTGATTGCTGATCCTGACCTAAGTTCTACCATCTTGAAACAGATTGGTGATTGAATTGAATCTAAGATCTACCCCTTCAAAATTGAAAAAATTGAATTAGATTTTGAAGGAATTGACTTTACAACCGAGAGATCAACCTCCCACTGTGGTCGCCAATTGTTTATGGGTGAAAACTATTTAGTAACTTACTTATAGAAAAAAAAATATCCATGCGATCTTGTTTATGTATACACCATAGATATATAAACTTGCTTAAAATATATATATATATATATAATTTATTTTTGGACATAACTCTTAGTTGATAATTTTCTATAAATAAAATAACATAATATTTTGCATAAAATGAAACTTGATTGATGTCAAAACAAAAATAATGTAAAAACAAAAAAGGAGCTGGCACAACCGGTTAACAGTGGAACGAAGTTTACTTGAAAACGGGAGTTCGAATCTTGGCAACCAAACCTTTTTGACAGAATATTAAAATTTTCAGAAGTTGGCAGGCTAGCCTGGCCCGATCTGGCCTGGCCTAATACAAAACAGGCTTGGACCAGGCTCAGGCTGGGCTTAGTTGAAGGCATGACAGGCCAGGCTAGACTGGCCTGCTTAGTTGACAGGCCGACCCAGGCCAGGCCAGGCGGTGTAAAACCAGGGCCGGCCTGTTTGACACCTCTAGGTAGAGAGGGGGCCCCTCGGTATGCAGGACAAGCTTGTCCGACCGGTCATGGGATAATCCACGCCGTCCAATCATGCCGTTGAAGTTGGACGACCGTGGCTGGTTTTGAGACTGCCGTTGGCGGTCTTGTGCACACAAGCTTTTCTAAGTTGCTTCACACCAGTCCAACCATCCTACTTTAGGATGGTGTTCGGTGGTTATTTGGGAGGCATGGTATGAACCTTAAACAAATGCACTACACGGGAGTGCTTGTAGATTCGAGAAATTAATCTGTGCAAATCCGGCATAAACCAAGAAATGGCCGTTCCAGACTTGTTTCGGTCACAAAGTGAAGGAGATGGGGTTGATCTTAGGGAGGGAAGCGAAGAAGGTGTTGAGATTGTGAAGGTGTTGGCTATGTATGACTTGTATCAGAAACCTGAACTGGCTTTCAGGATGTAAGCTATCAGTTCCGGTGTTTGAATACGATGGTATCAACACTTGCCTCTGTTGTCTGGACTTGTTATGTTGTTTTGAAATAGGGATGAGAACCTATTTATACAAGTCATTTGAGCCTTATTCACGTCTCTCAAAGGAAGTGGAGTGATGGAGTAGTGGAGTTGTGTGTTAGTGTTACACGACCAGTCTTGCCCACTTCTCCTGTCATCTCTAACCGTCCATGACTTCCCGACACGTTCTTGTGATGGCGCGTTGCCTGCTGTAAAACGCCGGACCAATACCCCAGTATGTATCCCCACTTTGTGACATGATTGATGTCTCGAGTGTGTGGATCGTGGGACCCACGTAAAGTAGCATGCAATGCTAGATTAAATAACTAAGTTATTTAGGAAGTCGATACTTGTGAAGTATCGTGTGTATTCTATGCGATCTTGCATCATGATGTGGTAAAGTGACGGGTGGTGATCACCATGACGCCTCACTGACCAATTAACTCCTGACCAGGGTTGTATAACCAAGCCGGTGAAGTTGGACGGACGAGATGATCTTTGAGACACTCATTTGCGACCGTTGATGGAATTAGGATTCTTGAATAGGTGCGCAAGCATCACTCTTCAGCTTGGTCGAATCCAGGCTTGGGATACAATTTTGACAGGGACGATCATGCATGTGTGTAAACGACATGACGGTGTAGGCGCCCATATCTCATTGTCTCGTGAAAGTGTGATCTGGGCCACTCAATTTGTCCGTGAAGGCGAGTGGTCGAGATCAATTTGCAACGAAAATGGTGCCGCAAAAGCCGCGCATCATGCCAATTTTGGGCGCGCGTTCCAAGACGACCAAGCTTGGTCGGTCTTGGCCGATCAACCGGCGTGCATTCGGTGGGATGATGTATATACATGTACTTCATCGTCCCGTAGAAACGTGATCTAGGCCACTCAATTTTTCCGGTAAACTTGAGCGGTCGAGATCAGTTTGTGGTTGGGAAGTGTGACCACGCCTAGTTTGGGCATGCGAATCGAGGTGTATAGCCAAGTTTGGCCTTGGCCGATCGGGTGTGGAGATAGGTGAGCCCACAGTAATCGTGTTGATACTTACTGGACCTGCTTTGTCTATTCCTGGACCCTTCATTCGTGCAGGAGAAAATGGACGCTCGTGATCGCGACACAAACCCTAATTAGGTTTTGCTTGGCCGTGTGTCATACCCGGTTTGGGGCGCGCGAATCAAGACGACCAACCATAGTTGGTCCCGACCGATCGATCGGAGTATGTAGGCGGGCCCACGGTGTTTGTGTTGACATGTTCGGGCTCTTTGAATCTACATCTACACCTCCATCTATGCCTGCGAAGATGGATGGTTGAGACTGTTTTGCAATACATGTAATGTGCCGCAAACCCTAATTTAGGGTTTTTTGTCCATACAGCTCTGGTTTGGACGGTTTGGCAAACTATGCCACCCTTTTGGGAAGACCGACCATGCGGGGCCCGCGTTGGGTCGGTAGTGGATATTCCAATATCTGCTTGGGGTCATGGATTCAATCTAAGCCATCCAATCATGCTGGTGAAGTTGGATGGTCGTGATCGTTTCTGAGACTGACATGGTCAGTTCAGGTTCAAATATGCTCAATCGGGCTAGTATAACACACCGAGAGTTGTAACTTTGTATGGGTATTTCGTACATGCTTCATTATTAATGCTTGGAGATTCGTGTTGCTCTGCTGAGAACAACACTCGGTCGTCATGCCGCACCGTGTGAATACGGAAATACGAGGCTGGTCATGCATTAATTAATAATCTCAGTAAATTCACAAGGTATATGGGATTGTTGCTACATGATCCAACCTGGATGAATTTTGTGTATTTAATTCACGTAGAATCTTTTGGGATTGTTGCCACATGCTCTATTCTAGGTGAATTAGTAAAGTGAAGAAGTATTAATGGCTTTATCTTTTGCAAGATGTTAGCCCATAATTTTGGCTTTTACAATTTCAGCCCTTAAATGAAAATCCACCATCAACATTAAGTCCCCTGCCTAGCGCATAATGGTTACGCTATTATGGGGTAGGCATAAGATGGTGACAAACCTGAGACTAATGGAAGCAGCGGGCGATGATTATTCTCTAACTTCTCCAGAAGTGAGTTTCGAAGTTGACAAACTTGAGACTAATGCGCACGAGGAGGTAATGGCTAAAATTGATCTCCCACTTCGTGAAGTTGGTCGTGCTATACAGGGGATGTCTGTTCTGCACCTGCGTATCACCAGGGGACGCGTATGTGCCCTTTCAGCTGCGATCGACATGGAAGAACGGTGGAGGCTTGAGGAAGCGTTGCGAGCACCAGTAAGCGCAAGGGCAGAAAGATTTGCAGCGCGGTTAAAGAGGCGGAGAGTGGAGCATAAACGGCCTCCGGATGAAGATGGGCGTGATTATCCAATCCAGGACGGTGTGATAATCCTTGATTCTGACACAGACGGACCTGAGTGTTCGAAGGCAATCAACGCAAACCCTAATGTTGTTGTGGGCTTTGAGGAAGACTTGGAAGCTGTTCATGCCGATGATGTTAGGACGAAGAACGTTGCTGCGGAAACATCTGAAGCGGAAGCTGGGGATCTGAAGGGAGAAGCGGTAGCAGGTGATGGCGTTGAAGCAGGACCCAGCAGTGGTGCAGGCGCGATTATTCTTCTTGACGCCTAAACCTCTTTGCTTCTTTTTCTCTTTTCAAGTGTATTCCCGTAATTTTTTGAACCTCTTTCTTGTACTCAGTGGCGGATGAGTTCAAGATCTTTTATTTTGTTTGCTTACCATTGAATAAAGGTTTATGTCATAAACCCTCGTTAAGATTGCATCTGTATGTGCTCCTGACATGAGATCTTCTTGGTCTTGCTGGGGCAGATGGCTCAAATCACTTTCTTTTTGTGCACACATTCTATTTCCTTCTTCCCATGAGATGTTTGCTTAGGGTTTCCTTCCTTGCTCTAGTGGGTCGATTTAGGCTGACTCAGGACTTTGTGTTTTTAGGGGTAGAGAGCTTCTCAGATGGAAATAACGCTTCAATTAAATTGAAACTTGAAAACCCTAACTATGAATGCAAGTATTGCAATCATTTTCTGGAGGAATTACAAATATGACATGAAATTATAAAAGGAAACACGCTGGAGGAAATAACACAGCTGTTGATGGTGGGTTTTCATTTGAGGTTAAAATTGTAAAAACCAGAAAAAATTATGCGCTGACATCTTGTAAAAGATAAAGCCATTAATAAGTGTTGGATACTCCCTCACTTAATTCACCAAGAATGGAGCATGTGGCAACAATCCCATTCTGTGAATACATGAAATTCCTCCAGGTTGGAGCATGTGGCAACAATCCCATCCTGTGAATTTTTAATCAGCCTTGTATTTCCAGTACTCATTATCAGTGTGGCATGACGACTGAGTGTTTCTCTTACAGAGTAACACGAACCTCCAAGCACTATAATGAAACCATGTACGAAATACCCGTACAGCCGACTCTCGGTGTGTTATACTAGCCCGATTGAGCCCCTCTCGGTGTGTTATACTAGCCCGATTGAGCATCCGGATTGACCGTATCGATCCGGATATGATCGCAGATCATCCAACTCCATAAGCATGATTGGATGACCCAGATCAATTCCATCACCCCCAAGAAGGTATGGAATATCCACAGCCGAACCAATGCGGAACCCGCACGGTCGGCCATTGGCCTAGCTTGCCAAAAAAAAAATGTTCATACCAAGCATTATGGACGGAAAACCTAAATTAGGGTTTGCGGAATATTACATGTGTCGCAAAACAGTCTCAACCATCCATCTTCGCAGGTATAGATGGAGGGTGTAGATGTACATTCAAAGGGCCCAGAGCATGTCAACACGATCAGCGCGGGCCCGCCTACACACTTGACCAATCGGTCAAGACCAACCATGTTTGGTCGTGACAAAATCGTCGCCCAAACAAGAGATGACGCGCGGCTTTGAAACCCAAAATTAGGGTTTTGAGCATCACGAGCGTCCATCTTCTCTCGGCATGAATGGAGGGTCCAGGGATTAGATTAAGCGGAGTCCTGGTCATACCAAAGCATGACCACCGTGGACCCATCTATTCCCTAACCCGATCGGACAAGGCATGTCATGCCTGACTAATCCAAAACGCATGCTCAAACTAGCGTGGTCACACCTCCCAAACCGCAAACTGATCTCGACCACTCAACTTCGTCGGACGATTTGGATGGCTCAGATCATGTTTTCATGGGATATTCAGGTATAGGCATAAACACCAGCCTATCACCCTCACACCAGGCCAATCGACCAAGACCGACCAAGATTGGTCGTCTTGGAACGTGCGCCTGAAGAGGGCGTGACGTGCGGCCCTTGCGGCACTAGTTTTTTGTCGCAAATCGATCTCAACCACTCGATTTCACCGGATGAATTGAGTGACCCAGATCATACTTTCGTGAGGTAATGGGGTATAGGCGCCTACACCATCATGCCGTATACACGCATGTATGGTCGGCCTGGCTAAAGTTGTATCCCATGCTTGGTTTCGACCAGGCTGAAGAGTGATGCCTACGCACCTCTTCAAAACCCTAATTTTATTAACGGATTTCTTCTTCTTTTCTCCGTGCCGCAAATGAGTGTCTCAAAGATCATCTCATCCGTCCAACTTCACCAGCTTGGTTATACAACCCTGGTCAGGAGTTAGTTGGTCAGTGAGGCGTCATTACCCATCACTTTACCACACCAGGATGCAATACCTGCATAAAATACACACGATACTTCACAAGTATCGACTTTCTGAATAACGCAGTTATTCAATTCAGCATTACATGCTATCTTTCGTGGATCCACGATCCACACATTCCAGACTTCAATCATGTCACAAACTGGGGGATACATACTGGGGTATTGGTCTGGCGGTTTACAGCGTGCAGCGTGCAACGCGCCATCACAAGAACGTGTTAGGAAGTCATGGACGGTTAGAGATGAACAGGAGAAGTGGGCAAGGCTGGTCGTATATCACCAACGCACAACTCCACTACTCCATCACTCCACTTCCTCCACTTCCCACGATAGACGTGAATAAGACTCAATGACTTGTATAAATAGGTTCTCCGCCCTATTTCCAAACAACAGAGAAAAACAACAAGAAAACACCCAGATCCTGCTTACACCAATCGTAAGCTTGTTCACTTTCCTGTTACAAGTCATAAGCAAGTCTACACCTTCACAATCTCAACACCTTCTTCGCTTCCCTCCCTAAGATCAACCCCATCTCCTTCACTTTGTGACCGAAACAAGTCCGGAACGGCCATTTCTTGGTTTAGGCCGGACTTGCACAGATTGATCTCTCGAATCTACAAGCACTCACCGCGCAGTGCATTTGTTTAAGGTTTAAATTCATTCCTCATCCACACCCCAAATTACCAAATTCTGCAGGAGTAGTTTTCACCCATAAACAATTGGCGACCACAGTGGGAGGTTGATCTCTCGGTTGCACAAAATTGAATTCTCAACTTTTCAGTTTCCATCTCGCAATGTATCCTAAACCACAAGTGGTTCGGATATCATGGGAAGTGTAGCTAGAATCTTTGGAGGATGTCTTGGCAAATCAAGCCGGTATCACCGGAAGCAGAGCGAGACATTTCGCCTTTTGAATGATATAGCAGCACAATTACAAGAAGGGTCGGCAGGCATCTACTCAAGCAGTGCAAGAAACGCTGAATCCTTAGTCAGGAGTCACACCTTTACCGGCGGAGAGGCAAAAAGAGCGCGTAACCGCAGGAGACTCAGGAAAGACGAACAACACGGTCAAGTCAACAATGAAGAACCGAGGCAACTCCACAGAGGAAAGGACTTGTACGGAGTACTACAACGTTTACCAGATAAAGAAAGGGAGCCTACAGCCTATGGAACCCTGTTAGAAGATTTGTATCTCAAAACTCTTGTTGAATCCCGGAAGACTGTCCAATCCGCATCGGCCTTTCATCCAAGCGAAGAGATGCTTGAGGAAGGGGAGATCGATCAGGAAATACGTGAATACAGAGGATGGGAGCGTTCAATTCGATCACTCAGCAGTGATATTACGACACATTCCACATCCCTTTACCCAGGCAAGCGACCCGCGGATATGATGGCACTCGCAAATCTTCCAACTTCATCTCCAGAACGTGCTCCACATCAAAGCCAGGTAGAGACATCACAACGCCCACTAACGCAGGAAAAGCTGGACTCGAAGTACCTACACTTTCCGTTCCCGATGGAAACGATTTTAGAGTTGCTAGAGATGTGGGTACGAAATAGAGAGGTGGAACTACCTCCTGTATGGCGTCCACCAACCGATCAAGAAATAATGGACCCAAGGTACTGTCATTTCCACCGGTTCCTTCACCACCCTACCAGTGAATGCAACGCTTTGAAGCGCATTGTTCAGGAGAAACTTGGTTCAGAAGGATAACTCTCATTCTCTAAAAAGTTAATGCGGACGACTTCCTTGGAGAGGCTACTTCGGTTTGATACAAATGAGGCTTCAAAGACAAGTAAGTTCTATTCAGCAATTTTACAAGAAAGATAGTTTTGAAATTCACTGGGGACTTAGCATCCCCACATGGAGAAAGAGACTCAGTGATCAAATGCATGTTTGCTTCCCTTCATACCTCCCTTTTACACGACATTTGCAACTTCATATGACATGTGCAATCATTCATGACCAAGATGCAAATTCCATTTAAAATAACCTCTTTCAGAAAAGGTTATTCACAAAACTATCTCAATAGACCAATTCAATTACCTATCAATTCAAAACCGGAAGTCAAATTACGAAAGAAAATCCTCACTATCACTCAAAAAGAAAAACATCTAAAAGAAGAGACAAGTGTATATTACGAATCTTTCAAGGAAAGTCCTTCAACAACAACTCGTCCTTCTGGGCAAGAGAGGCTTTCATCCTTTGAAGTACAGCCTGCTTCAGCTTCAACTCCTCAGACAATCTTTTGACCTCTTCTTCCTGGCAAGTAATACATTCTGTAGAAGGGGCTTCACCTTGTAATTTTTGGAGCTCCTGAATCTCGGAGAACCTTTTGAGGAACCAAGGAGCATTGAAGTCGTACTGCACAAACACATATCGATGGCACTTCCAGTCTTCAATCATCTCCTCAGAAACTGTTCGACCAGTCGCGACGCTCATCCCATGGATAGAAAATAAAGCCTCCTGAACGCGGTTGACCAATGCAAGACGACTCTTGAGCTTCGTAGTGGTAGCAATGTGACCGTGTTTCTCCCATATTGCCGTATACAACTCCTTGAACCGAACCGGCACACTGAATCCTCCAACCAACACATGACCTGGATAAGGAACAATGAATGGAGGATCAAACAAAACTCCAGGCTGTGCTACCAATACTTCACCATTCACGGGAACCTTGTCAGTTACAGGAGACCTTTCATAAGGAGTCACCACGACAACTTTATTGGCCGAAACCTGCTCAGAACGTTCTTCAAGGGGAGCAACTTCAACTATAACAGATGTTGCCTCTCTTATATTCCTTCCGACATCTGCTTCACTCTGGGTGCTAATTTCCATCACGACCCCGTCAACAAGATCACTCAGGGAGGCGGCTTGTCCAACCGAGCTTGCATCATCTCTGTCATGGTCGGAAAAAGGAGCAGTTTCTCCAGACTTCTCATCATGAGGAGCAGTTTCTCCAGACTTCTCAGCATGAAGATCAGTTTCTCCAGACTTCTCAGCATGAAGATAAGTACCGCCAGACTTCTCAACATGAAGGCCAACATTACCAGCCTTCTCATTCTGAATACGCGCCAACCTTGTGAAGACATTCTCTTCCGGAATTCCCTGATTCCAAGCAAGGATCACTCTTAGAAGAATTTACTCTGGAGAAATGAAGGAACCAACGGAAAGAGATTTAAAATACCTGCATATTGGAGGAGTTAAGGATCACCGGACCACGAGCCTGCCTCTTAGATCTCTCTTCTGCTTGGGGACTGCAATCCTCAGCTCTGGTCCGTTTGGATGGAAGCGGCTTCAACCGGAAATGCTCCTTCAAGACGTCATAAGATGGCTCACCACGAGAACCTGTCACAATACTCTCCGAGAATTCCTGGAAAATCAACAATTGCCTCCTCCAAAATTCCTTCTACTTATCGGTTACCACTGGGTTTCTCCCGATAGGCCAGAAAGGAAGGCTCACCCGTTCTGAAAACGCGTCAGCGTTAAGAATATTTGGGAGGAATTCTTTCGGAACCCCTGGTGGACGGATAAATGGGACACCCTGATCAAATCCCATTTGACGAGCCGCCCTGTCAATATTGTACGGAGTCACAGTAAATTCTTCGTTGAATAAAGACGGGACATATCCTGGGATGCAGCTGTGCAGGTAAACAATTTCCCCAAATCTCATAGTCTTAACATCGGTACGCAACACAACATCAGGGCCATCAGAAGCAATAGCAAAAGTCTTTGGCTGAACAATGGAAGGGTGGATCGGCCCTGTTGATGGTGGATTTTCGTTTAAGGTTAAATTTGTAAAAAACCAGAAAAATCATGCGCTGACATCTTGTAAAAGATAAAGCCATTTATAAGTGTTGGATACTCCCTCACTTAATTTACCAAGAATGGAGCATGTAGCAACAATCCCATTCTCTGAATACATGAAATTCCTCCAGGTTGGAGCATGTAGCAACAATCCCATCCTGTGAATTTCATATCGGCCTTGTATTTCCAATACTCATTATCGGTGTGGCATGACGACCGAGTGTTACTCTTACGAGTAACACGAACCTCCAAGCACTATAATGAAACCATGTACGAAATACCCGTACAGGTGACTCTCGGTGTGTTATACTAGCCCGATTGAGCCCATCTCTGTGTGTTATACTAGCCCGATTGAGCATCCGGACTGACCATATCAGTCCGGATATGATCTCGATCGCATCATCCAACTCCATAAGCATGATTGGATGACCCCGGATCAATTCCATCACCCCCAAGCAAGTATGGAATACCCACGGCCGACCCCGCATGGTCGGTCATTGGCCTATCTTGCCAAAAACCGTTCATACCAAGCATTATGGACGGAAAACCTAAATTAGGGTTTGCGGCATATTACATGTGTCGCAAACAGTCTCAACCATCCATCTTCGCAGGTATAGATGGAGGGTGTAGATGTAGACTCAAAGGGCCCAGAGCATGTCAACACGATCACCGTGGGCCCCGCCTACACACTTGACCAATCGGTCAAGACCAACCATGCTTGGTTGCAACAAATTCGTACGCCCAAAGAGAGCATGGCGCACGGCTTTGAAAAGCCAAAATTAGGGTTTCAAGCCATCACGCGCGTCCATCTTCTCCGGCATGAATGGAGGCTCACAGATTAGATTAAGCGAGTCCTGGTCATACCAAAGCATGACCACCGTGGGCCCATCTACCTCCTCATGTGTTCGGCCAAGGCATACCATGCCCGGCTATCCCAAACCGTCCACCCAAACTTGCGTGGTTACACTTCCCAAATTGCAAACTGATCTCGACCACTCAACTTCACCGGACGATTTGAGTGGCTTAGATCACGTTTTCATGGATAGTCAGGTATAGGTGTGAACACCAGCCTACCACCTACACGCTGGTATGATCGACCAAGACCGACCAAGATGGGTCGTCTTGAAACGCGTGCCCAAACTAGGGATGTCACGCGGTTTCCAACTCCTTTGCGGCAATGGATTTTCTGCCGCAAACCGATCTCAACCACTCAACTTTACCGGTCAAATTGAGTGGCCTAGATCGCGCCTTCATGGGACAGTGAAGTATCGACGTGCACACCGGCATGCTGTCTACACACATGCCCGGAGGGTCCTCTCCAAATCCCTTTCCATGCTCGGTTTCGACCAAGCTGAAGAGTAATGCTTGCGCACCTCTTCAAAAAACCCTAATATTCATTAACGGTCGCAGATGATTGTCTCAAAGATCATCTCATCCGTCCAACTTCACCAGCTTGGTTATACAACCATGGTCAGGAGTTATTTGGTCAGTGAGGCGTCATTACCCATCACTTTACCACACCATGATGCAGTACCTGCATAAAATACACACGATACTTCACAAGTATCGACTTACTGAATAACGCAGTTATTCAATTCAGCATTACATGCTATCTTTCGTGGATCCACGATCCACACATTCCAGACATCAATCATGTCACAAATCGGGGGATACATACTTTGGGTATTGGTCTCAGGCGGTTTACGGCGTGCGGCGTGCAACGCGCCATCACAAGAACGTGTCGGGAAGTCATGGACGGTTAGAGATGAACAGGAGAAGTGGGCAAGACTGGTCGTGTGGCACCGACGCACAACTCCACTACTCCATCACTCCACTTCCTCTACTTCCCACGAGAGACGTGAATAAGGCTCAATGACTTGTATAAATAGGTTCTCCGCCCTATTTCAAACAACAACACAAGTCCAGACGAGACAGAAAACCAAGTGTTAATACAAAACGTATTCCAACACCCAGAGCCTGCTTGCATCAACCATAAGCCTGCTCACCTTTCTGTTACAAGTCATAAGCAAGCCAGCACCTTCACAATCTCAACACCTTCTTCGCTTCCCTCCCTAAGATCAACCCCATCTCCTTCACTTTGTGACCGAAACAAGTCTGGAACGGCCATTTCTTGGTTTAGGCCGGACTTGCACAGATTGATCTCTCGAATCTACAAGCACTCACCGCGCAGTGCATTTGTTTAAGGTTTAGATTCATTCCTAATCCACACCCCAAATTACCAAATTCTGCAGGAATAGTTTTCACCCATAAATAGGCCCCCATGGACGGAAATCTACAGAAGACACATTGTCAAATATGTCCACAAGTCTCGCGCCGGCTCTGGGACGCCTCTTATTCCAGCGGAGTATTCTCGAGCCACCATACAAGTTGGTGAGCACATTTGCAGGAGTAGGAGCATAACTTTTGAAGTGTTCCCATAAGAATGCCTGAAGAAAAGCGAAGTGAACGTACGACTCCACCTTCTTGTACCCGTTAGAAACATGCATGTCCATTGCTAAGGCGTCCAGATGAGAGTACAGCGATCCAAGGAACAAGGCACCCATGGGAAAAACTTTACCTTTTGCCAGTTTTATAACGATCTTAACGAGGTCACCTCTAATGGTCATCTTTCCAGAACCGTCATCGAATATATCTCTGGATAGCCATAAAGACAGGAACGCAATCATGCTGAGATCATTTTCCAACTCTTGATCCGTTTTTGGGTCTGCAGGAGACCACTCCGACACCCACCAGGTGTAAAAGCATCTCGTATCTTTTTTATCCTCCTTGTCCAGACTGTCGAAACCCGCCACCTTTTGAAGTATGGCATCATAGTTACGTTGTTCCGTATCAGAGAGCTCGTAAGAGAGACTTCCAGCAACAGGCAGGTTCATTAATGCAGCAACGCTCTCCAGAGTAATAATCATCTCTCCCCACCTAGATATGGCTGTATGAGTAGAAGGACGCCATCGAGAAATGAAGGTAATCAAACCCGCAGAGTCTTTCTTAATTTCAAGAGCAGCAGATGCCATGACCGCATTGAGGATTTGCGCTGAAATAAAATTGTCTTTAATGCCCTTATTACTCAACATGCGTCTCATCCATCCTTCATAAGAACCCAGTGGAGTATGACAAATCTTGAAGTCAATAGGGGAAGGCGGATATTCGTTTCTCCGGAGACAAAATCTCATCACAAGTGCTGAAGAAGAAAACGGATCAGCATCCATATTTTCTGAATCGGAAAGCAGGACTATCTTATGAGAAGGATGTCTTCTAATATTTGGAAAAGGCGAGGTAAACAACTCATCATCGATGTTCGGCATATCCTTGAAGCCGTCAACACTTCCTGGCTTGGCACCAACATTATCTCCAGAAGACATCTCAACAGGAATTCTTTTCTTCATTCCACAATGAAATAAAAGACAGGAGTTAGAACTTGTATGAAAAGCGCATGAAGCGTGTAGTCACGCACGACAAGACACGTTGAAATGCACAAAAGCTGGGATTAGGTCCAAACACCAGTATTACACAAGTTTTCAGTCTGGTATTGGTTTCAAGTCCGGTACAAGTTTCAGTCTGGTATTGGTTTCAAGTCCGGTACAAGTTTCAGTATGGTATTGGTTTCAAGTCCGGTACAAGTTTTAGTCTAGTATTGGTTTCAAGTCCGAGACAAGTTTCGATCTGGTATTGGTTTCAAGTCCGGTACAAGTTTCAGTCTGGTATTGGTTTCAAGTCCGGTACAAGTTTCAAGTCTGGTATTGGTTTCAAATCGGTCAAGCATATGTGGGTGGGACCCATGCACAAGGTGGGACTACATTCACGGGCATGTATTACAACACGGTTTTTCTCATGATCGTGGGAATTATATTTACGAAATTCAAGCCAAAGTCTCTTGCTAAGCTACAATCTAAGAAGCTAGTTTCGCATGCAATGGTGGAAAGAAGCAAAAGCAACGTGATCATGGATTCACGGGTTGTCTTACTAAGCAATTCTAGAAAATATTGACGTATCAACCTTGGTGGAAAAAACTAAGCATATACATATCTTACAAAAGGTGTTTACCTAACAAACTAGGGTTTTACCTTTGAAAAAAAAAAAAAAAACCTACCTCGGACGGACGGGCGGCGGCGCACGGCGGCAATTCCGGCAACTCCGGCAGCAACTCCAGCAGCAGCGGCGGCAGCGTCGGCAGGAACGGGTGGTCACGGACGGGAGCTGCTTAATAAAAAAAATTCGTCAGAAAAAACAAAGGGGTTGGTCTCTTTTATAGACAAAAAATTAGAAGAATCCCAATAGAACAAGGATACCTCTTTTGGATTCCTTTTCTGATTCAAATACCCAAAGAAGGAAACCGGTCCCACCAAAGGATTCCATACAAGCACAATGGCGTGGGCGACTCAATACTCTTCCGGGTAAACTTCCTTTATCCGGTCTTTCTCACATATATATGTCACCATCTCATGCCTACCCCACAATAGTGTAACCATTATGTGCTAGGCAGGGGACTTAATGTTGATGGTGGGTTTTCATTTGAGGTTAAAATTGTAAAAACCGGAAAAAAAATTATGCGCTGACATCTTGTAAAAGATAAAGCCATTAATAAGTGTTGGATACTCCCTCACTTAATTCACCAAGAATGGAGCATGTGGCAACAATCCCATTCTGTGAATACATGAAATTCCTCCAGGTTGGAGCATGTGGCAACAATCCCATCCTGTGAATTTCTAATCAGCCTTGTATTTCCAGTACTCATTATTAGTGTGGCATGACGATTGAGTGTTACTCTTACAGAGTAACACGAACCTCCAAGCACTATAATGAAACCATGTACGAAATACCCATACAGGCTGACTCTCGGTGTGTTATACTAGCCGATTGAGCCCCTCTCGGTGTGTTATACTAGCCCGATTGAGCATCCGGATTGACCGTATCAGTCCGGATATGATCGCAGTCATCCAACTCCATAAGCATGATTGGATGACCCGGATCAATTCCATCACCCCCAAGCGGGTATGGAATATCCACTGCCGAACCAATGCGGAACCCGCACGGTCGGCCATTGGCCTAGCTTGCCAAAAACGTTCATACCAAGCATTATGGACGGAAAACCTAAATTAGGGTTTGCGGCATATTACATGTGTCGCAAAATAGTCTCAACCATCCATCTTCGCAGGTATAGATGGAGGGTGTAGATGTAGATTCAAAGGGCCCATAGCATGTCAACACGATCACCGCGGGCCCGCATACACACTTGACCAATCGGTCAAGACCAAGCATGTTTGGTCGTGACAAAATCGTCGCCCAAACAAGAGATGACGCGCGGCTTTGAAACCCAAAATTAGGGTTTTGAGCATCACGAGCGTCCATCTTCTCCGGCATGAATGGAGGGTCCATGATTAGATTAAGCAGGTCCGGTCATACCAGCATGACCACCGTGGACCCATCTATTCCCTAACCCGATCGGCCAAGGCATGTCATGCTTGGCTAATCCAAAATGCACGCTCAAACTAGCGTGGTCACACCTCCCAAACCGCAAACTGATCTCGACCACTCAACTTCGCCGGACGATTTGGATGGCTCAGATCACGTTTTCATGGGATATTCAGGTATAGGCGTAAACACCAGCCTATCACCCTCACACAAGGCCAATCGACCAAGACCGACCAAGATTGGTTGTCTTGGAATGTGCGCCTGAAGAGGGCGTGACGTGCGGCCCTTGCGGCACTAGTTTTTTGTCGCAAATCGATCTCGACCACTCGATTTCACCGGATGAATTGAGTGACCCAGATCATACTTTCGTGAGGTAATGGGGTATAGGCGCCTACACCATCATGCCGTCTACACGCATGTATGGTCGGCCTGGCTAAAGTTGTATCCCATGCTTGGTTTCGACCAAGCTGAAGAGTGATGCCTACGCACCTCTTCAAAACCCTAATTTTATTAACGGTCGCAGATGAGTGTCTCAAAGATCACCTCATCCGTCCAACTTCACCAGCTTGGTTATACAACCCTGGTCAGGAGTTAGTTGGTCAGTGAGGCGTCATTACCCATCACTTTACCACACCGGGATGCGATACACATAAAATACACACGATACTTCACAAGTATCGACTTCCTGAATAACGCAGTTATTCAATTCAGCATTACATGCTATCTTTCGTGGATCCACGGTCCACACATTCCAGACATCAATCATGTCACAAACTGGGGGGATACATACTGGGGTATTGGTCTGGCGGTTTACATCGTGCAGCGTGCAACGCGTCATCACAAGAACGTGTTAGGAAGTCATGGACGGTTAGAGATGAACAGGAGTAGTGGGCAAGGCTGGTCGTGTATCACCAACGCACAACTCCACTACTCCATCACTCCACTTCCTCCACTTCCCACGAGAGACGTGAATAAGACTCAATGACTTGTATAAATAGGTTCTCCGCCCTATTTCCAAACAACGAGAGAAAAACAACAAGAAAACACCAGAGCCTGCTTACACCAATCGTAAGCTTGTTCACTTCCCTGTTACAAGTCATAAGCAAGTCTACACCTTCACAATCTCAACACCTTCTTCGCTTCCCTCCCTAAGATCAACCCCATCTCCTTCACTTTGTGACCGAAACAAGTCTGGAACGGCCATTTCTTGGTTTAGGCCGGACTTGCACAGATTGATCTCTCGAATATACAAGCACTCACCGCGCAGTGCATTTGTTTAAGGTTTAAATTCATTCCTCATCCACACCCCAAATTACCAAACTCTGCAGGAGTAGTTTTCACCCATAAACAACAGTGTTTTAAAGTGTGGAGGACGCTGGAAAGTGGTAGCACATCGACTCAATATCGGTAGGGTTTGAGCCATTGTGAGTGAATTGTTATGCCTTCTAGTTTATCAGCGTTGATCAGCTTACAGTAGCCGCCTAGGATAACATCCTCTACCAGGTACGGTTTATCTTCTCTTTCGGTGGGTGAGTCAGGTGGAGTGGTCATTTTCACCGTCATGCTCCCAACCTTGAATGCGGTCGTCTTCGTCACCAGATCTCCAATTCCAAATGGGTTTGGGCATGCAGATACCCGGACCTTGGCCTTATCGTCTTTGACCAAGACAACCTCTACATTCTTGATAAAACGTTTGAAGGGGCCGGCTTCCCATTCACATCTCTTAGCCAGGGTTGGTTTGTTGGTTTGAGCCAGTCCCCAGGACTTATCAGAGTGAGGAGTGATTGGTTGCAAGAAGGGTTGCGTGATGAGACTTACTTGAGCTCTAAACCTCTTAATGTATGCTGTGATGGGATCTCTCCGGGGAAGTTGTGTCACATTGGCAAGGCTGCAGGTGCGGCAACGGACAACCTTCAGGTCCAGACGGCTTGTTAGAGATCCTTTCAGGTGTCGTAACCGGTAGAGGGCAAACTCCCAGTGTTGTCTTGTTGGCGTGTACCCAAGAGCGTCCTAGTATCATGTCGTAATTCAGATGCTCTCTGACTATGTAGAACTTTGCTTGTGTCGAGGCATCGCCCAATTTTACTTCAAGATCGATGTATCCATATGCATCTCTGAGTTCTCCTTCTGTAGTCTTAATCACAATTGGGTTGCGGGTAGCCTCCTGTTTTGAAATCTTTGCTGCTTTTAAGGTCTGGAGAGTGATGATGTTGAATTCAGAGGCTGTATCGATCAATGTGTTATCGAACTCGATATCCTTCAAATGGGCAACGGTTAAGAGTCCCCAATTTCCCTTGCTTGCATCTTCCAGCAAGGACTGAGGTTTCGAGATCGCTTCATCTTCCGGATACAAGTGTTTGCCTGAGACAACATGGTTGAGGGATGCAAATATGTCCTGACGCTGTGCTTTGGAGAAGTACAAGATCTCGCATAAATGTTCCATCATAGATTGTACAGTCTTGCGAACGGAATCCCCAGAAATCATGCAGTTCCTGATAGGAAGAGGGTCTCTACGAACACCTTTGTTTCCAAGCTGGAGTTTTCCTGTCTCTATCTTATCTCTGAAGATTCGTTTCAGCCTGTTGCAGTCTTTGGTTGGATGGTGAACGAACCGATGGTAGCGACAGTACTTATGATCCGCCATATCTTTCTCAGTTGGTGGACGTCTGATAGGAGGCATCTTGATGGCATCGTCTTGAATCCACGCCTCCAAGAGTTCCACTACTTCATTCATGGGGAACGGGAAACCTGTATCTTCGGTGTCTTGTGCAGGAGTCTTGCCCGCTCCCTTTTGAGAAGAAGTCATGTGTACTGGAGCCGCACGCTTGGGTTGTTGTTCTGTTGCTGAAGCTTTCCTTTTTCCTCCTTCGCCTACCACGCTCACAGAAGGTCCACTGTTGTATTGTTTGTTTGTGAGGCGCCTGCTTCCTCGACTCTCACGTGGATCTTCGTTTCGAACAACCCTGGTTCTCTGTAGCAATGCTGGGGCGGTTGTGACTGACCGTTTGGCAGCTTCATGGAGTTCGGAGAATGTCTGAAAGCCCAGATTTTCCAGTAAAGCGCGGTATATGGGTATCATCCCGTTGATGCACAGCTCCACCAACTGGAGTTCAGTGATGTTCGAATCATGACAATCTAGTGCTTGAGTTCTGAACCTCTCGTTATTCCGCTGAGAGACTCTCCCTAGATCTGAAAAGGTGATCTGCTCGGATACGAAGAAATACTTCTTGTAGAAAGCACCAACCATCTCGCCCCAATTGGATACGTTGTTGGGTGCGATTTTGTTGTACCAGGTGTACGCCCTTCCCGTAAGTGATTTCGAGAACTCTTTCAGGCGGAGAACATGATTGTATTCATGCTCCCCTAAGGATTCCAAAAATCGAGAGATGTGTTCACGAGCATTACCGGTACCATCGTAGAGGGAAAACTGAGGCGAGGTGTATCCTCTTGGAAGAGGGATTCGTTGCATATCTTGAGGGTAGGGCGGCTGATGTTGGTGTGCATCCGTCAGATTTCCTTTGCCTCGGTTTTGGAGAAGTCGTTTCAGGTCCTCACGTGTGATGAAGTTGGATGGCTGGTCCCTCTCTCTTGGGCATTCAGGAGCAACACGAGCTTCTTCACTCATGTGGGCCCGAGTAGAAATGCCTGCTCCGGGTGTATTGAAGGCATCCCTTGCTGGCTCCAAGGGTTGCCGTGAATCTTGTGGAAATCGTTCAGTTAAAGTTTTAAGGAAAGTGAGTACCTCTTTCTGAGTTGTGGCCATATCCGTTTGAGTCTTAGCAAGAATTTCCTGCTTCTCCATCAAGTTTGCAGTAGTAATAGACGGTGGTCCTCCTCTTGTGCCTCCGGCTCCTCGTCCTGATGAAGGAGTGAAAGTTGTTGCTCTGGTGACCACTGGAGGCATTATACTTGAGGATATGCCGAGATTTGCGGCTGCTCTGGCTCTAGTGATGGGAGGCTTTACACCCACTGGAATGTCTCCTGCTCCGCTAGCATTGGTGATAGGAGTAACGGCTCCACGAGGTGTATTGACCACTGTAGCTCCATTGACGGGTACATCGACACCGGGAGTATTATCCGTACTAGCTCCATCAGGATTGATTGCTGATCCAGACCTGAGTTCTACCATCTTGAAATGTAATGCTGATTGAATTTATTCTAAGATCTACCCTTTTAAAATTGATAAAATTGGATCGGATTTCGAAGAAATTAACTTTACAACAAAGAGATTAACCTCCCGCCGTGGTCGCCAATTGTTTATGGGTGAAAACTATCTCTGCCGGTTTTGGTAATTTGGGATGTGTGGATGAGATATGAGTCTAAACCTTAAACAAATGCACTACACGGGAGTGCTTGTAGATTCGAGAAATCAATCTTTGCAAATCCGGCCTAAACCAAGAAATGGCCGTTCCAGACTTTTTTCGGTCACAAAGTGAAGGAGATGGGGTTGATCTTAGGGAGGGAAGCGAAGAAGGTGTTGAGATTATGAAGGTGTTGGCTATGTATGACTTGTATCAGAAAGCTGAACTGGCTTGCAGGATGTAAGCTATCAGTTCCGATGTTTGAATACGATGGTATCCACACTTTCCTCTATTGTCTGGACTTGTTCTGTTGTTTGGAAATAGGGAGGAGAACCTATTTATACAAGTCATTTGAGCCTTATTCACGTCTCTAATGGGAAGTGGAGGAAGTGGAGTGATGGAGTAGTGGAGTAGTGGAGTTGTGTGTTAGTGTTACACGACCAGTCTTGCCCACTTCTCCTGTCATCTCTAACCGTCCATGACTTCCGGGCACGTTCTTATGATGGCGCGTTGCACGCTGGACGCTGTAAACCGCCAGACCAATACCCCAGTATGTATCCCCCACTTTGTGACATAATTGATGTCTCGAGTGTGTGGATCGTGGGACCCACAGAAAGTAACATGTAATGCTAGATTAAATAACTAAGTTATTTAGGAAGTCGATACTTGTGAAGTATCGTGTGTATTCTATGCAGGTACTGCATCATGATGTGGTAAAGTGACGGGTGGTGATCACCATGACGCCTCACTGACCAATTAACTCCTGACCAGGGTTGTATAACCAAGCCGATGAAGTTGGACGGACGAGATGATCTTTGAGACTGTAGTTGCAGGAAATCCTACACTACACTCCTCACTAGAATATACACAATTAAGTCATTTTAAGATCAATGATTATGATTTCTATTGATTGAATACTTGAATCTTTACAATATGAAATAGAAATGAGTTAAAGAATTACAATCACTCTAAAACTTTCTCTCTCCTCCAAACTTGCTTAACAATCCAAAAAGAACTCTCTTTCACAACAGACTTACTCAACCCTTTATATAGGGTAGTACACAGTGGATGACAGCTAAGTTGTCCTTTATTTTCGGGAATGTCTTGCGAAATATCGCAAGTGTACATGTATCAATCCTCGCGACAATCCTAAATTTCGCTGAGTCTTCACATTTTCCTCACGTTCTGGCTATCGTCATTCATTGCGTCATTTATTTTACTCTTCTGCGACACCCTCGCAATGACGCATACTCTGCGAAGTATTTATTAATCCGCGAAGTATTGATATCGCGATATTCTGATCCTACATCTTGCCTCTTCTCATGTCTTCTCTGCGAAGGAGAGAATGTCATGAGAACCAATATTTTAAAATGCCGCAATTGTTCATCTTTATCTCGCAATTGTTCATCTTTATCTGTTTCACTCCCGTACGGAATTTATTACAGATGTTTCTTCTTCCACTCTCTTCTTGACACGTCTCTTTCAACCGTTTATTCTTGACCATTCACGTCCCATCTCGCATTAAATGCATTTATTTTCTCGAGGATTCTTCCCTCTATATATAGTTTTCTCACCCTTCTCTTCTTCTCTTTTATTTTCCCTCTGCAACTTCTCTTCCTCCGCAATCTGCGTTTCTGCTGTTGTAAATCTTCCCTTCTTTCTTTCTCTTGATCTTCAATTTTCTAATCATTCCCATACCCTAAAAATGGCTTCACTTGGTCGTACATATAAACCCCTCTTTAATGAAGCTCAAAAGGATTTACAAGAGAAGGGCTTCATCCTATCAACCATTCCTGATCAAGAATCTTCATCTATACTTTCTGCAAAGTTGTTTTCTGATCATCAGTGTGATGATCAGAAAATCATAATCTCACTAGGTCAAATCCTCGCAGGCCTTCCCATTCCTCTCTATAATCCCGAGATACCTTTATTCTATGAAATTCTTGCTCATGAGAAATTCTCGCGAGCTATTTATCAACTAAGTGGTGATTGCATCCGTCTAATGCTTGAATTCGCCAATCGTGGTGCTGGTAAGGGATCTTTATATCTTGATGATGTCAAAGATCCTAGATTCGCGAGTTTAGAAATATATGCTAAGAAATATACTGTAGAAAACTTTTTTGAAAATTATGAAGTAATAAATATGAGAAATGATAAATCTCGCTGGGGTGCTCGACTGAAGAGAAAAGATAATATTTCCGGTGATAAGATGCTTATGCAAGATATTGACTGGCACTCGGACAAAAATAATGTTCCTCGGTATTCCAAGGATGAGAAGTGGTGGGTTGTTCCTCTGTTTTTGAGCGGACCTTATATTGCAGGTTCTCATACACTCCTTGCGAATCTCGCAAGCTATCGTCCTTGGGAATTTAAGTGGCCCGAGAAGGCAAAAGAGGTATATTTCCTATTTCAGGTTTGCTTTACGGTATTTCCTTCCTCTTATATTTACTAGGCTTGTAAAATTTTCAGATTACCAAATTGAAAAAGAGTTATAGAAGACATCCAAAGGCGAGTACTCTGGCGATACTCCGATCAATCACGGATGAAGTAAGAAATACTTTCTTTTGTTATTTTTAACAATATTGTTGCCTCTATTTCTTATCTTCATTCGTGTGCAAAGTTTGTTGAAGAAATTGACATTCCTGAAGCTGCGAAGGTTAAAGGCAAGAATAAAATCACTCTTCGCAAGGATAAATCTTCTGCTCCATCTTCTAAAAAACGGAAAATCCATCCCTCTTGTCGTTCTAGTTCCCAAACCAGCGAGAGTTCTGACGAAGGTGAAAATGAGGTTGGTACCTCTTCTGCAAAAGAGAATCATTCGATCGCTTCTGCTATGGCGCAATTGTCTAGTGTCTTCTCCGATTCTATGCAAGGATTGGGTGATGATCATTTATCTGCCACTTGCGAAGCTCTCGCCAATATTTGCGATGCTCCCCTACTAGTGGATAATGACTCTTTTCGCGGAGTTTCCCGAACAATGAATCCCAGTTTCTTGAATGCACTCAGTGCTTTGGTATGCTCAAATTTCTCTATTTCTCTGTAACTTCGATTATAAACCTTATCTTAACAATTTCTTTACCTTTCTTTATAGTCTGGGAGAGCTTCCTTTGTTGTTGCCTCAGACCTTGAGAAAAGACGCAACAATCTTGAAAAGAAAAATCTTCAACTTAAAGAGAAGATCAAAGAACTAGAGATTGAAGTTGCGATATCTCGCAAGAAGGATGAAAAAATTCAACAATTAGAAGTTAAGTCTTCTTCCCAGAAAGACAAAATATCCACACTTCAAAGTGCTAATCAGCAACTTTATGGTATAACACCCTCCTTTTTTCTCCATTTCTACTTTGCCATTTATTTTTCTGCCTGACTTATCATTTTCGCAGACATTTATAATCTTTCTGACGAAGCCATCCTTCTCCATTCATTCCCTGAACCTATGGATGATGATGCTCTTCTCGCTCATCTCAATGAATCTTTAAGTAGTTCTTCAAACAAGACTAATTCTCTCTCGTTAAGTGAACTTCGAACCAAATTTCATCTTCTAGAAATTGAACATAGATCTAGTTTAGGTTTAGCCAACCGCTTTAAACACTTATATCTTGACTCCCAGGAGAGTAATAATATTCTAAGGAAGAAAATTAGCAGCCTCATAGATGATAAGGATCGCATTGCTAATCAAGGTGCACAAGCATTAGCAAAATTCCAAAAAACTATTCTTGAAGTCCAAATTGAACGAGATGAATCCCTTCGCCAAAATGCCATACTTAATGAGAGAGAAAATCAAATTCGTTCACTTCTTGTCATAAATAATGATGATGAATTCGCTTGGGCTGTGAAGGTTCTAGATAATGCCAGAAATAACTTAGGTGTTAACGTCAGTCTTCATGCTGAGCATAATGCCTTGGTTAAAGATATGATTTCTGACAGAGAAGGTTGTTTTACTATTCTTCATTATTTTTCCCGCTTCTTTTTTACGAATTTGTTATTAAGCTGCTAACTCATTATCATTTGTTCGCAGAATCTGAGAAGAGGTTTCAAACTAGAATCAAGGAACTTGAATCTGAGAAAGCACAACTTGCAAAAACTTCTCTCTTCGCAATGACAAATATTCTAATATGAAGAAGCAATTACAGACTACTGTGGCGAATTTCAATAATGATGTTGTTCGTTTTCGCAACCAAACTATTGAACAAATTTGCAATGATCACGACATTCCTCTTTCTTCATATCCTTGTCTTCTCGATGAAATTCCTGATAATATGCCTTGCTCAGATGTCTCTGATAGTGATGTAAGCGAAGAAGAAGAATCTGATAAAGAATCTGATGAAGAAGAATAAGTTGCTAGATTGTTCCATTTTCCTTTCTCTTCTTGCGATATTTGTACATCTATCCTTCTAGCCTTCCATTTTGTAATCTCTTACTTTAAATCTATCATATGAAAATAAATAACAAATTTTTATTCTAATCATTCCCATACTTGCCTCTGTTATTTATTTTCACATGAGATAAATCAAGTCAATAATCTTTAAGTAATGATACTTCTTAATTTCGCAAATGCTGTTGCTTATTCTTCACAAATAAATGAAGAAATATAATCGTATTCGCAAGCTTGTTTGCTTACTCGATCATCATTTATGTTGAAATTTATCATTGCGACAAAATCGCAGGACGTCGTTACATTTTCATGTAATGACCCATTGATCTTGTCTTATCATTATTTTTGTGTGGTCTTATTTTGCCTTCCTAGTTAAAGGTCATATTTTGCCACCCCTCATTTTGCATCAATTTGACAGGTCTAAATATTCTTGCGAACATAAAATCCCATGACATTGACGTCTTGCGACAAGATCGCAGGACGTCCTTACACTTTCATGTAATGACCCATTGATCTTGTCTTATCATTTCTTTAGTATTTTTGCCTCTGTAGGATATTTCATTTGCGACAATATGACAGGCCTAAATGTTCTTGCGAATATAAAGCCCCATGACATTGCCGTCTTGTGACACTTATCAGCTCCCTAATGGAGGGTGCCGCCCTTATCATCTCCCTGGTTGCCCCTTCAAGGAGCTTGTTTGGAAGTGTGGCAAATCGGTTTCAAGATTGTAAGTATGAAAAAGAACTTATAGAGTAAGGATGTCGACATACTTTGAACATGTGCATTGACGCTTATCTTTTATTATTCAAAGTTATTCCTTAATAGCTAAAGCAAGAGAATCCCAGGATCGAAACATAAATAAGTTATGAATCTTTTATTTAAGGTTTTTAATTTTATTTTAGGAAAATGAGAATTAGTAATGTGCATTTACTAGTTGAAGATTTTGCAAAGAGATTTTCGGTCAATATTTTGGACAGAGCATTTCCAGGAATTATGGAAATCGAATTTGGAATATATTGCATATCTTGAGAATATTTTCGGTTTCGGAAATTCCTTGGTGTCCAAACTTCCTTGTCTATAAATACTTGATGTTTGCATTTCTAGCAAACTAATCCTTCGTGACAGCAAACTTCCTCGGTTGTGTTGTTACTGGTGAAACCGCCTATTCGGAGAGGAGAGTAACCTAATTAGGAGAAATCTCTTACGGCCGCTCAGTTTAAAGTCTTCTTTGGGATTGAGAAGCTTTATTAGTACCGCTGGTAGGAAACTAGATAATTGCGGTTTATCTTGTGTTTTCGATTGATTCGATTGACTAACGATGGTTGAACTTTGATTGCACCTAGTTTGTTTATGCTTGAGAATATTCTCTTCTGATATAAGATTCACTCAAACTAGATCGAAGTTTCGACAGGGATCTTTAGACGGTTTGTAGATCTAAAGACGTCTTGTGATAATCCATTGTTAACAGATTCCGTTCTGTGTGTGATTGATCACAAGAGATTCAAGTTGTTGTGTGCATGCGTTTATTGAAGATCTAAGAAGATTTGAAGACAAATAAGATATTGAAGATTTCTGATTTGGGGTTCATAATCTTTGGTGTGCACAATACTTGTTTCGGTATAGAGGATCCAACTATAATCGGTTTATCCTTGTGGTAGATTTTCAGCAAGGATGCAGCATGGGGCCTAGTCTTGGATGATGCAAGTCGGTCCTCCTCCTGGATTGACGCTCATGTGGGGAGTGGGATGCAATGAACTTTGTCTGATCTTTCCCGTGGAGCTTCCCTCAGTACGAACAGTTCCACTCCGCATATTGGTGCGTAAGGAGACAATGATGCAGGGATACAAACGACTTCTTTATTCACCATAGTCTTCAGGCATTGGTGATACGTTGAAGGGACGATCCTGTATGTGCTGGTCTGGCTTCCTTCAAAGCCTGTCATTATGGTAGGCTACCGTACGATCTTGCATGGGAGAACCTTTGCTGTCCTGAGAGTCTTGAGAGTAGTCACATTCGAAGACGCTCCCGTGTCGATGAGGGTCCTCTTGAACTCTGATCCTTGATGCGTGCAGTAACATGTAGGGCCCGGTTGTGACATTCCTCCGCCATCATGTCGACCTCTGTAAATGTAACATTATTCACAGATGTTTCTGATGCGTTCGAGACTTCTGGGCGTGAAGCAGCCAGGTGCACGTCCAGGGCTATCTGGTTAATTGCAGCAAACGTCTCCGTCCGCTGATTCTTCGAAAGGTGTAAAAGTTCGCATAAACTTTCTACTAGAGAAGCTGCTTCCTGATCCACCGGCCTCTGGTTCATAGTGAAACTATTGACTTGAGGAGGATTGTTGTGAGGATCAGTCCCCAGTGTAGGAGTCCCCATGACAGGACCGCTCATAGATGTCATCTTGATGAGGAGATAGAGTATGCCGTCTATCGCTCCTTTGATCAGGTCCATGTAGGCCCGCGCCGTTGAAGTACCTGCTTCGGGTGCATTGAATGCGTTCCTTGTTGGCTCCAGGGGCTGTCGTGGCTCTTGTGGCAATCGATCAGTTAATGTCTTAAGAAAAGTGAGTACCTCTTTCTGAGTTGTAGCCATGTACGTTTGTGCCCTTGCGAGAACTTCTTGTCTCTCCATCAAATCCACCATAGTAATAGGGGGTTGTCCTCCTCTGGCTCTAGTGATAGGAGGCGTCACACCTAATGGAATATCTCCTCCTGCTCCGCTGGTGTTGGTGGTAGAGGACGTAATTCCACGAGATACATTGATTGCATTGACAAGATGCATGGTAACACCACCAATCGGGATATCAATGCCAAGAGTGTTGTCGGCGCTGGTTCCGTCAGGATTGGTTTCTGATCCAGACCTAAGATCCACCATTTTTGAAATCATAAAAATTGAATTGGTATTGAAGAAATTGACTTCACAACCGAGAGATTAATCTCCCACTGTGGTCGACAATTGTTTATGGGTGAAAACTATTTCTGTCGGTTTTGGTAATTTGGGGTGTGTGGATGAGAAATGAATCTAAACCCTAAACAAATGCACTATACGGGAGTGCTTGTGATTCGAGAAATCAATCTGTACAACTCTGGCCTAAACCAAGAAATGACCGTTCCATAATTGTTTCGGTCACAAAGTAAAGGAGATGGGGTTGATCTTAGGGAGGGAAGCGAAGAAGGTGTTGAGATTGTGAAGGTGTTGGTTGTGTATGACTTGTATCAGAAAGTTGAACTGGCTTGTAGAATGTAAGCTATCAGTTCTGGTATTTGGATACGATTGTATCAACACTTGGTTTTCTGTCTTGTCTTGTGTATCTTGTGGAAATAGGGAGGAGAACCTATTTATACAAGTCATAAAGCACAAACCTCGTCTCTCGTAGGAAGTGGAGGAAGTGGAGTGATGGAGTAGTGGAGTCGTGTGTTAGTGTCACACGATTAGTCTTTCCCACTTCTCCCATCATCATTAACCGTCCATGTCTTCCTGACACGTTCTTGTGATGGCGCGTTGCACGCTGTAAACCGCCAGACCAATACCCAGTAAGTATCCCCCAGTTGTGACCTGATGATGTCTCGATTGTGTGGATCGTGGGACCCACAGAAGGTAGCATACGGTGCTAGGTTTAAATAACTAAGTTATTTGGGAAACCGATATTTATGAAATATCGCGTGTATTCTATGCATGTAATGCATTGAACATATTCAACATGTATGAAACGTCGATGTTTTAAGGCTTAACGGAGTAAGTCACGATCAAGCGTCTTAAAACAGCATCATGTCCAACCATCTTCGAGTGATCGTTTAGAGGCTGCATGGGCGAGCCATACTTTGGCCGATCACCCTATGTGGAAGAGTGGAGGACGGTGATCATGGGGATGCCTCATTGGTCGCTTAACTCCTAACCAGGGCTTCTTAACCAAGCTTGTAGAGTTGGACGGACGAGATGATCTGTGAAGCTCATCTGCGACCGTTGATGGTGTTTAGGGTCTTGAAGAGGTGCGCAAGCATCACTCTTCAACTTGGTCGAAACCAAGCATGGGAGGTGTATTAGGCAGGACCGACCGGGCATGCGTGTAGACAACTTGTCGGTGTACACGTCCATACCTCATTACCCCATGAAGATATAATCTAGGCCACTCAATTTTTCTGGCAAAGTTGAGTGGTTGAAGTCGGTTTTCGGCAGAAATCCGCTGCCGCAAAGGAATCGTGGAACGCATGTCCATGCCTAGTTTGGGAGCACGAATCGAGGCGTCTAGCCATGGTCGGTCTTGGCCGATTGGTCAGGCGTGTAGACGGGCCCACGGTGATCGTGTTGACATGCTCAGGACCTGTTAAGTCCACATCTACACCTTCCATCTATGCTTGGGAAGATGGACGCTCGTGATCGATTAGCGACACATGTAATTTTCCGCAAACCCTAATTAGGGTTTTGGATCGGTCGTGTGTACACGACTTCAACCTAACGGTTTGGCAGGCTATGCTCCTCCTTTGGGGAGGCCGACCATGTGGGACCCACATTGGGTCGGTGGTGAACATGGTGATACCTGACTAACGGTCCTAGGCCTGATCTAATCCATCCAAACATGCTGGTGAAGTTGGATGGTCGTGATCAATTTGAAACCTTAGTGGAATTTCCTGCGACCCTTTAAACCTCACGCCGGCCCAACTTCGGGCAACCGTACGTGGTTTTGTGGCTAGGTCAGGGGAGGATCGATCATGCAGGCATGAAGGGGATCCGTCAGTGTGCAGGACAACGCTTTTCCAACCGGCCATGGGCGATCTATGTCGTCCAACTATGCCGGCGAAGTTGGACGGACGCGATCTGTTTGAGACCGTTGGCAGTCTTATGCGTACATGTTTTCCAAGCTGCTCCACACAAGCCCAACCATCCTACTCTAGGCTGGTGTTCGGTGGTCGTTTGGGAGGCGTGGTATGCATTCTACCGAACATGGCATAAACGGGCCCGCTGGTGGTCATTAAGGTGGTAGCCTGCTCCTGCTGAGGATCGTCTAGGCTGGTTAAATCATGCGGACAACTTGCGTGGTCGTGATTATTTCTGAGACTGACATGGACAGTCCAGATGCTCGATCGGGCTAGTATAGCACACCGAGAGATGTATGCTCAATCGGGCTAGCATAACACACCGAGAGTTGTAGCCTGTATGGGTATTTCGTGCATGCCTCATTAGTGACACTTGGAGATTCGTGTTACTCTGCTGAGAGCAACACTCAGCCGTCATGCCGCACCAATAATGAGAGTTCAGCAGGAACAGCACAGAAAATACAAGGCTGGTCATGCAATAATTGATAATGATATAAATTCATAGGGTATATGGGATTGTTGCTACATGCTCCAACCTGGATGAATTTTGTGTATTTAATTCAGAATACACAGAATATGATCCTCTCTCTTTTCCCATAACCGTTTTTTCCAAAAAACTCTCTGCAAACAAATCTTCCTAAATTTTTGATTCTCCAAAATTGTATTCCAAATCTGTTGGATATTATCTGAATTATTCAGATTTCCAATCAGGTTTGGATACAAAGTAAATATTTCTATTAGTAGTTTTTTTAAATAAAACATCGATATTTTATGCGATTTTTAGGTTTTCCTGTTTCAATTTCATTATTGCTCTCATGGTGTTCTCAAACCCATCAGAGATTTCTCATAGCCTTATAGGCGTTTCAAACGATTGTTACAATTGTTTTAAGTACATCAAGGACGATTTCTTCCAGCATGACGTGATTCTACATTCTCTTGAAGATCCATGGCTACCGGATTTGATTGTGATAATGGTGTTTTGTGCTTATTACTCCCTTATGGGACAATTCCATCTTAATGAAGAAGACAATGATGAAGAAAACAAATTCTTCAAATCCAAATGGCAGAATTTTAATTCAAATGCCATCCCTCAAGTATCATCAATTTCTGTTTTGAAATTCATGTATTTAGTACATTTGTATTACAATTTAGTTACTATTGTGATACAAAAAATCTGTATTTTATTATGTTTTTCAATGATGTATCTTAACATGATGTATACGATCTTTCTATATCAATGAAATTGAGAGGATCACCTCTTTCCTTCAAAAAAAAAAAAAAATTCACAGAATACTGGGATTATTGCTACATGCTCCGTTCTAGGTGAATTTAGTAAAGTGAAGAAGTATTCATCACTTATCAGTGGCTTTATCCTTTGCAGGATGTCAGCGCATAAATTTGGTTTTACAATTTTAGCCCTAAACTAAAATCCACCATCAACAGAGAGTAAAAAGGATTTTGGCTGATTTGATTGATGATGCAAGGCTAATAACTAAAACTACGGACGGATTTCTTCTCAGATCTAGTCCTAATGGACTAAATCTGAGGAAGAAGAGCAGCGCTGCTGGTGTTTCTAAGGTTTTTTTTTTGGGCTGTGTTTTACTTATCAAATGGATTAGATGGATTTTGTGTATTGGCACAAAATAGAGTAAATTAGATGGATTTTGCACGTTTAACAAAATCATTAATATTTTGGCTGCTCTTACATGTAGCACACCTTGGTACCACTTGTGATGCCTTTTATGCATATCTTAATTCAGACATTCCAGGAAATTCATGCTATTCAGCTGAGAACAGTGTAGTCAAAATCGCTCTCCAAGGCCGATTACTCGCCGAGTAATCGCTACAGGCTATATGACCGAGGCGATTTCCGATTCCAAGGTATTTCTAATTTTTAGTGATTAAGATGGATGATTCTACCGATTTGGATCGATTTTTGAGCAAAACGAGTGAACGATTTTTCCGAGTTGGCATTATATACACTAAAATCAGAAAAGAAAATTTTTGTAACCCTTATTATGGGAGTTATCATATAAAAAACGTCTAAATACATGATAAATACGTTCAATATAATAATATTACACACTTAATTACATGATAGTGTTAAAATTTAATTTTAATTAGGTACAAATCATGACTTATGAGCGGAAATTTGTAAGTCTCTAGTAAATATATTCCGAGTATTAGACCGAGTTTTGGCGATTTCCAAGTCCGAACTAATTGCTCCTCGCTCCAAGCTCCCCAACCGAGTAGGACCGAGGAACGATTTCAACTACTTTGGCTGAGAATGAACATGAATTTAATGTCAGTATTAAGAGTTCAGCTGGGAACATAGCATTGCATAGATACTCAGCATGCTCTACATTAGTGAACAATTCAACTAGGAGCTTGAGTTTTAATACAATAAAATTATAGAATACATAGGAAATTGCAACATGCACCAGTATTATTCTAATAATTTTCATACACGTAGGTATTGAGTAATAAATATAATTTGTACATGCATAAGTATATTTTCTGAATTGATCCAGACGAAGTTCATAAATATAGTCACATACATGTAGCAAGAGAGGCTTAGGCACGCACTAGGTTTTAACACGTTGCTCAAATTCTTAACAGAATGAAGGCACATAAATAAAGTTTTACAGTTTTCGCCCTAAACTAAAAACCACCATCAACACCCTCGTATAGTTCCAGCCAATGCACTTTTTCTAAGTTCCAAGTTTGGTGACTTTAGTTCTGGTCGTGCTAGGCGGATCGCTACTTGATCGCCACTTTCACGCGCTCTGAGGTGTCAAGGCGACGTGTTCCAGTGAGTTGGATGAATGTGTCCCACTGTACGAACAAAGTCCAAAGAGTCAAAGACATACTGAATTTTTTGTTATATCTGTAACTCTTTTTTCTTCTATGAAATCAATTTATGTTTTGTCTTGGCATCTTCTCTGTGTGCAAAATGCTTAGCTTTTCTTCTTTGTAATCCCAACTTAGTAGAAAACTTATTTTTCAATCTCTACAATTTCGATTAAAAATTGTATATCCGATCAAAAATTGTCTCCAATCATCCGAAAGAATACTTATTTTTGATTTAATCTCTGGAACAATTTATCGACTGGTTTTTCTTTGAGCTAATCAGGTTTATGATTCTCAATGTAAGGTATCATACACAAAACCAAAAACCCCCAATAATCCAACATTTTCTCCTGCTGATGAGGGGAATGGTTCATCAGTTCCTCATCTTTTCCGATCTTCTTCTTCTTCTCGAGTTCCTTGAGTATAAAATCCTAAATTTATATTTCCTGTTAATTTAATCAGAACAGCTATCAATTCAATTCAGGGATTTTGTGTTAGATTTTCAGAATAACAGTCATAATTCCAAATCAGAAAATCGAAAACAGAGCCAAATCAAGATGGTTATTTTAAAAAATTAAAAAATTTGGTATTGGGGGTTAAGTTGAAGTAAGTTTTTTTTTTTCTTTTCTTTGCAAATAAGTTGAAGTGAGCTTATCAATGGGTAATCAGAGATTTTAAAGAGAACCCATCGTCAACTAAAATTCTTACCACTTTTAACAAAAACTGTAATCCTAAATGTGGATCTGTTTGTGTTCTTTTTTTTCTCATGATTTTCAAAAAAAAGTCAACATCTTTGACAATCTCTGATTATCCATCGATAAGCTAAATGTGGATCTTGTTTATTCGATATTTACAGCCACCCAATTTCATTTCATTTAACGTTCATTAAAGCCAAAGTGAGCATCAAGTCTTTTCGAATTTCATCTGAGACCAAGACGAAGAAGGCTAAAGGAGAGAGTGAACAAAAATAAGTCAAGAATTTTTATTGTAAAATCAAATGGGAACATTAATTAAATACCCCTTGAATATAAGGTCTTCATAAATACCCTTCCATTTTATTTAAATACCCCTAAGAGGTATATTTTAAGTGGATAATGAAAATGAACTAATATTTTTTTAGATAATGAAAATGAACTAGTATGTTCTTGACGCGTGAAAACGTCAACCCAACCTCCTCCGGAGGTTGAATTGACTTAATATAATTTTAGATGTGCCAAAAAACTAGACCCTAAAAACCTAAAATAAACCCCTTGGGGGTATTTGTAAATTTCAAAAGGGTATTTGTGAAGACCCCTGAAAAGGAGGGGTATTTATACAATTTCCACAAATCAAAATCACAACCGCATGGAGTTATTTCTCTTTCCTAATTGAGTGACGTGTGAGGCTAGAAATCTACATCCGCATGCCACGACTATTTGACACGTCGGAACGCGTGCAATTAGCTAGAAATCAGCGCGTTTTCTAACATTTTCCCTTTAGTTCTGCGTCATTGTAAAGGTTTGCGAACATACTCCTGTCTTGTTGGATATCACTTCTTAGAGAATTACTAGCGGATTTTGGCTCACCAGCAGAACCCAATGTTACCAAGACTTCATAATTGAAAGCATGAGTAAGCCGTAGATTTAACTCTACGGAAAGAAACACTAATTAACTCTTGGATTGATCCTTGAGTGATGGGCATTGTACAGTTGCTGAGATGTGTTTTTTTTTACAACTCCTCAGACATTTGATTGAACTAAAACTTTCATTTTCTGAAGTCATGTTAGTTATCCAAAACTGACTAATACTCTGACCATTCACCCATGCTTCTGTACAATTCATTCATGTTAAGTATAATGTGATTGGTTTACTGCCAGAAGGTGCATCGAAGCTCGTTTAGTACAACGTCAGAGGTTTTTTTGGCATGGTAGAGCTTCGAACTTAGTTCCGTCGAAGATTAAATTGTTCCTAAAATTGCAGGCCGTCCAAGTGATGGCAGCTGGGAGAAGATGCCATAAAACGTTGCATATAGAAGATAAGTTTTTGACCCTCCATCCCTTGATGATTATATCTATACAAATCGACATCACCCAATCCATTCGAACATACGAGCTGAAGTAATCCCAAATGCTTGTTACTTTTGGCCGGTGAAACATTGAATATGAGGCTGATTCTCCATCTTTGTGGCACAATAAATTGCCATTGTTATCGTTCCCGACTTGGCCACTGGTTAGTTGGTCATCCTCATGCATGTAACCTTCCAGGACCCAGTTCCATTTTCATTTACAGTATCCAACACCTTGCTAGCTTGATTTTGATGGAGTATAATGTAGCTAGGTTGAAAAGAACATCAGGATATTGTTCATTTTACAACAATTAAATCAAGATGAACTATTTAAAACCTTGTACATTATTTGTTTTCTCTTAAATCAGGATACAACAATTAAATCAAGATGAACGATTTAAAACCTTGTACATTATCTGTTTTCTCTTAGTCAGACAGGACTAAAAATTCCATGATTTCATTAACTATTGTTACAGGCGATTAGAAGATTTGGTTGAGAGATGGACAAAAAAAATCAACTCTAATTGGGCCGACCGACCGCCCGAAGGGAGGGAATCCTTTTTATGGCCATTTTTTTTGTAAATTGAAACCTTACGCAAATGTGCAATTTAATAAAAAGATTAGAAATGGTTTGGTAGTTTGCACTTGATATTACCACAATATCCCTCCCTTTTAGTCCAATTATTATAACTCCTTATTATCATATCTTTTGAGGGATATAATTGACATGCAAACTAGAACATAATATATCTAAAAATCCATACCTTGGAATTTTACAAATTTTATCTCGTTGAAAATATTTTAAAGAGATCTACGCGATGAGTACAAACAACAATATCAAATTTAGAGTTTTTACGAAAAATTCGGAAATGTTTATCATTTTAGGCACAATTTTCGATAATTAAATGTATAGCCAATATGCAAACTAGCACAAAGGATGCATAACACATTATGTAGCCATATTTGGTTTACAACTAATTTTCTGTTACAACTAATAAAACGATGGACTCCCTTCATTTTAGGAAAAGTGATACTTTCACTTTAGAATTTTCGAAAATTGAATGCATAGCCATTATGCAAACCACCACAAAGGATGCATAACACATTAGGCAACCATATTTTGGTTTATGCATTGACTAATTTTCAGTTTCAGGAAAAGTGATACTTTCGCTCAGTTTCAGGAAAAGTGATAATTTCACCTTTTCAATTTCCCCCGTTTCAGGAAAAGTGATACTTTCACCTTTTCAATTTGGCCTATTTTTAGGTAAAAATGAAAGAGCAATCCTCACCGAAATCCATAGGTTTGAGTTTTCCCACCGATCCAGCCAAGGTTTGATTCAACCCATATAGAAGGACAAGTGAGTCCGTCCGTATGTGTTTGCTAAGTTTCGAAATTTTCTTCCAAGTTTACCCCTCAAGTAAGTTACATATTAACCATAGTTAGGCTTTATTTGGGTTTGGAGAAATGGGTGGGTTTGAGAAACCGACTGGATCTTGGCTAGTAGTATACAGTAGAGATGTTTCTCTCTTATTGGTGGGAGTAATTCCTTCTATACCATGTATATTTTCTAGATCGTCCAACTTCTGGTGGGAGTAATTCTTTCAATACCGTGCATATTTTCCCTTTTGTTAGTTTTGTGACTGCGTGAGCTGCAAGTAGTATAATTAAGGTGTGGGCTTGGATAAGGCAGCCAGTATGTTCACATGCAGTATGAATTCACCCCAGTGGACGTCGGGTTGCTTCCGGTGAAGAACACAACACAGTCAAATATCATATATATCATGAACACCAGTAGCGAGAAAGCAGCCTCGCTTGACCATAATATCTACCGAGAAGTTTACTTCTAGCAAAGTAGTGCATATAGTCTTTCAAAATGTCATACAAAATAAATTAGGTATGTACCAACACGGTCGTATGAATAAAAATAGGTGCATAATCTTCACGGTACTATAAAATACAATGGGTAATAATTTTGACGGTTATATAAATTAAAATAGGTACCGTAGACATAAGGCAACATAATAAAAAGGTAAAATAAATATGTACTGCAGGACGCGATATAGGAGTCCCTCGGGAATATACCATGGATCCTCTCCTCTTACAGCAGAGTTTTTCCTTGGAGTTGGATTTTTATTTTTCCCTGAACACTACAAATATCATCATGTATAGATGCACAACAAAAAGTTCATACATAAACAATGCAAAATAAGGATATGCATGACCCGCCATTCCCACATCGCTAGAGGGATGACCATTCCCACTTGCCCCATCTTCCTCGTCCTCCCCGTTATTCCCTCCTCAGTTGTCGCATATTTTTCACAGTATTCTGGACCACAAAAGCAACATATGAGGATGATAATCAGCTTTGAAGCAAGAAAATGGATATGTCGCATAATTAGCGCAAACTGGTTCAAAGAGATAATCAATACATCCACTAAGTATAAGAATTTATGCTCAAATGCAATTAGTGGAATTTCAGTGGCAGCTTCGTTTAATCATAAAAGCTTGGATAAGAAACTTCATTATATGAGCATAAGGTGAATGCTATACTAGAAGATCAAGGGAACAACTCGAAGGCTACATATAGATATATAGTTAGTGGTCGTGGGAAAAACTCGAAGGCTATATATGGTTAGTGGGGATGTAGCTCGTAATCCCATTGGTCCGAAATCTATCAATTCAAGAAGATTTCCGTCATCTTGATAAAATGATGTCTATTAAGTATCAAGAGTATTCCCAACACAGCACACATTGTTTACCTCCTCCTTTCTCTCTAACTTACAACCAATTCACCACTAAAAGCACCATCTAACAATTTCAAGAGAAAAGAAATGGCAGTAGCTATTCTGTTGTAGTGTTGAATGCTCCATTCTTATCTGGAGGCAAAAGAAGCCAAAGTTTGTTCTCGACAACAGCAACCACTGCTAAAACTGTTGTTCCCACCTATTAAAAGTGTAACTCCCAAATTACTCAATAAGCATTATTGTTACATAATGAAACAAGCAAGCACCAAAATAAACATTTTAGAAACACCAGTATTTCAAACTTTTTGTTATATTTCTCTGTTCCTTAAAAAATAAAGCTAATGGCGGGCAACGAGAATTTTCAGGTGTTATTGAATTGGAGATATCTCCACCAGATGGGAAAAACTATCGGCGCTAAAGCTGAAATGATGACAAAGACTCAAACGGGGTTATGTACTTCACATGACCCTACACAAATATATATATGAAGTAAAAACACAAACACAGTGAAGCTGGATATGTTAATGGTCTGTCAAACATGCTGAACATGTACAACAATGAAATGAAGTAAATGCGGGCAGTGAAATTAGATACATAAGAATGCTTGTACAATTATTACATAGAAAGAAGCCCTTACTGACTTGCTCATACAATTTGGTCAGAGTGAATGTAGGCACTGCTCGAGTGACACGGTTTTCTTTAGGGACAAGAACATTGGGAAGTAAGAATATCCTGTATACACTCATGGTTTCGTATTTTCATATTGTCATCTGCAATGGCAATTAAGAGAGCATTCACACACACAAGAGAATGTTCATAGCACGGACAAAATAACTACACAAAAACTTAAACCCTTGTGGAGAAGACTCACCTCTTTCGCCCGCATAGTAGAGTGTTCCACGCACTGGTGATACCTGGATCAACGTGCCAAGATGCACCAGACCTTTCTGGACCAAGAACTAGCCATCTGTATGGTGGTCGTTGATCTCCATCCACGACATCAAAAAGGTCCTCTTGGAATAGATGAGGAACAAACCCGGTGCAACCTCGCCGAACTGTATGATAGTAAAACAAAATAAATGAGGCACATTATTCTGTACTCCCTGATATCCTAAATATCCTAAAACTCCAGATAAGCGATAAAATTTTGAGAAAATAAGCACTTATCATCAAAAATATAAATAGGGTCCTCGTCATGCTGCACGTCATATATATATGAGACGTAATCCTTTAATTTCATGGTACTTTCTTGTAGCTCCTTTGAGATATTTTGAATGCTGTGTCACCATAAGTGTTCACTAATTGGTAATTGTTTGTATCACATGGAAAATTCCATATGTTCCACTAGTTGTAGCACTTAACACCTAATTTCTGAAATTGCATAGTAGTGCACTAATACAAAATTGAGACCAATTTTGATCCAGTTCTAAGGTTTAATATTGTTGAGCACCTTCAAATACCTCAGTACCTAAACAGAGTCAATTCAATTCAATCAAAATTAGGGTTTTTATCCAAAATTAAGGTTTCAAAACATTACCAATCAGAGTCACACCATCAACACGTTAAAAAAAGAAAAAAAAATTGTCAACATATTTCATTAGACAATCATAAATTAACACAAATCTGGGATCTGCATCTTCTAGACCCATTCAATTAGAGAATACACTACGTTTAGTTGCATCTTGACTAAGAAACAGTTGGTTAAGTTGATGTTACTGTTGTCATTTACCATGATATCATTAAAAACCCAAATTTGGGTTCAATTAGAAAATACGTAGCTTTACCAACGGCAAACCATACACACACTTAATAACAACTCAATTTAGGGTTCAATTTTAAATGACCTGGATTCGGATTCCCTTCCATCAGTGATCGATACTTTCTGCACCTTGTGTCACCTACCGGAGAAGGAGAAGAAGAAGATGAGTGAGAGAGACTTGGTAGAACAGAGAAAGATATCGAAGAATAAAAGAGGAAGATAATAATTGCATTCGGGCTCTGATTCATGGGTATAGATTGTTTAACTATACCAGTGTCATCTCTTAGCCACTCAAGGATTTTTCAGTCATTTCATCCCGAGTCACTTCCAACAAGGGTTGACCGGTTTCACTAGGTCCGTCAATATGGATTGACTGATTCCTTGTCCTTCTATAAGGTTTGACAGAAATCTTAGGATTTATGTGACGATTGCTCAAAATGAAACTGTGAAAATATCATTTTTCCTGAAACGGAGATAGTATATATGCCTGCCAGCGGAAATTGTTATTAGTTTCTTTCTTCTTCGGTCGGCCCTCCTCACCGTGACAGCGGTGTTCTAGTTACTTCATTTCATTGTGCAGGTAAAAAATAATTACTTCCCTCTGACTGTTAGGAATTTTTTGTCAAACCAAATGGAAGTACTACTGTTGCTCGCTCTGGCTAAAATTACTACTGCATATTCTATTTTTTGTTGGCCAAGCAATGATGATTGACCATGACTCAAAGGTTTCTTTTTGCTTATTTAAGATTTTTTAACTAGCAATAAACACTTTAAAAGATTCGATTCAAAGTTAACCAGAAGGCCAATTAACAAACTAAGTAACAAACTAAGTAACTAACTAATAAAAACACAAATTATTTTTCATTAAAAAATAAAGATAAGAAACACAAATCATAAGAGGGCTGCATGCAAAAAGGTGCATGCTCTAACATCATTAGCTAGCTGGTTCCAGTGATCAACCAGTACAAAATTACGAAATTATGTTGCTTGATGCTGTCAATGTGTATGCATAGCAAACAAAGGAATAAGATCGTTTAGCTTGCTGTTTTAGTCGGAGGAAAACTAGAAAGTACATTCGTTTTTCCCAAAAAGAAGAAGAGAAAATCTGATAGTGCAGGAAGGAACAAAGAAAATTACTTAAATGATCCCCATAAAATCACTTTTAAAAATACATTAGAAATGTCAGCTTAATAGGTAATGAAGATCTGCGGCGCGAGACTATTCGTCCAGACTTCATTGTTGTCCCATGCAATGGGGTCTCAGAATTTTTTTCCTTTTACAAAAAAAATTCGTACAATATTTATAATGTAATAAAATATGCAGAACGGAGAAATAAAAAAGATTTTTGTTAAAGGGAGAGCAAAAAGAGATCCGATGAGGGCATAAATCGTGATCGACTCACTAATCCAGACCTATCCAATATATTATTTCGAATCGGACCAAATTAACCCTACCAAATACACCCAATACCAAATACTCGAAGTCACATCGTTTTTTTTCTTCCAATCACCATCATCTTCACCGTTACTTAGACTATCAAGAAATTGCTTATCCTGATCGTCAGATTAGGTGCGACTATTAAACTTGGCTTATGAATGCTCGATCTTGGTTCTAAATTTAAAAGACTACCATTATTAACGACGAAGATCAGTACATCATAGATGTATATTGTTGTTGTGATCCAGACCTATCCAATATTTCGTTCTTTGTAATCCAACCATTGTTAATTATTATACAACGTCCCTTCCCGATTAAACCCATCAAAGGTTTAATTGCAAGTCTCCAAATGATCTGTGAAATGGGTTTTTAATTAATTTGTTTTTCGGTTTTTGTTGTTATGCAGTTATGCGATTGATAAGAGAAGGGGTATTTTGACTTTGGGTCACATAAAAGTGACCAGAGTTGCGTTTGGGTCACCAAAAAGTTTTAATTAGAGTTTGGGTCACATGACCATCTTGACAGTTAGAAAAATTAATTAAATGCTTAAATGACCAAATAAAACCTAGGGATAACTTTATTTACTAACTTTGCCCTTCCTATAGGGAAAACACGGTTGGCTTGGATCAATAAGCAGTTGATCAAAATTGAAATAAAAGTACCGTAGTTTACTAATTATCCTCAACTTACATTACAATATGAGCTTGCGGATGGTTGGGAACCATTCTTTTCTTTTCTTATAGGATGATTTATACAGTGAGCAAGTACAACAACCTAATTAACAGGTGTATATAAGTGAAAACGAAAAGGAAAATTTTGGCTTTTTAGGGCTCTGTTGAGGAGGTAATGTAAATCATGTTCAATCTCATATTTTTGTCTCTAATTTTGATTCATTACAAAATTGGGTTTTCCTTGATTCCGATCAATAAGGGTTGGTTTGGGTTTAATGGCATGGCTGGTTCTCTCTTTTTTTTTTTTTTTTTGGTTTCACGATGGATTGGCTCAACTTTTGTTCGTCGAGAAGGTATGTGCAAATCAGAAAATTTAAATTGATGAATGGTTAATATACAAAATTTGGTTTTCATTTTGATTAATTGTAGCTGATGTATGTTTGAATTGAACATGAGTACTGTGATTGTACTTCCTTCTTAATGTATTGGCACCATTTGTGCTGCTCTATACATAGATTGCCTCCAATCATGAATTGATGCATGATGTTGGTGTGAATTGTAACTGAACTGTGTCACTTTGGTTGGATCGGATTGACGACTCTCCCTTCTCCTTAGTTGAGAAGAGACGGTGATGATGAAGATCCCTTGCACCTCTGATGTTCGATATAAATTCTCAGAGAGAAGAAAAACTCAGAACCACCTCTACCACCAGCCATCTCATCTAACGGTTTATATTAATTGTATACAAATTAATTAAAATAAAATTTATTTTACTAACAGTCAAGACGGTCAATGACGGTCCTGTGACCCAAACTCTAATTAAAAATTTTTGGTGACCCAAACACAACTCTGGTCACTTTTATGTGACCCAAAGTCAAAATATCACATAAGAGAACTGATGGAGATATTGTTTGTTTAACATTTTGATGCATTAGAATTGAATGGAAATGCAATAAGAGTATCAAGAAGAACAGGATTGTACCAAGACACAGACAGTTTTCTGTGAGATGAGTACGCTAATGGGTATTGGGTACTCGAATGTAGATGATTACGCTAATGGGTATTGGTTACTCTAATGGGTATATTGATTCATCGAAATATTCTGGTGGCGGGTTGGTGGTGGTGTAACTGGTGTTGTTGTTTGGAGAACGGGTGTAAGTTTTACAGGTTAGTGGGTGTATTTAGTATGGGTAACTTGGTCTGAGTTAAAAAAAATATATTGACTAGGGCCTAGTTATCGAGTCGACCACGATTTGTGCTCTCCTCGGATCACTTTTTGCTCTCCCTTTAACAAAAATCATAAAAAATTAGCAAATGATTTCTTTAAAACTAAGTAAAAGCCTTATTTGTACATTACGTGATAATTTAAAGAGCCAAATACATGCTTGAATTTTTAAAGATTCTTTTTTAACAACACCAAATATTTGATAATAATGGAAGGAAAAAAAATTTATCTTAAAAGAAAATTTTAATATCCTTATTTGTTCCTAAAACTTTATTATTCTTAGATAATTTAAAGAGCTTTTCAAATATATTAATTTTTAAAAATCCAATTTTGAAAAATATTTTTTTAAAGATATCTAAGTTTTAATTTTTTTGATATATTTTTAAAACAATGGCATAAATAGGTACATTTCAAATACAATCCAGATATCGGATTACGATTAAGATTAAGACATGACTAAAAATGTCAAGAAGAAGCCACTAGCGAGTGATTCTTCTTAATAATAAGATAATTTAAAGATGCAAGCTGTTTTTTTCTTCTAAAATATTGAGTATTGACGAATGAATTGAGTGGCCTATAGCTTTTCTTCAAAAAATTATCTGGTGACACCACTAGATGATGGTGGTGGGATTCCCCTGCTCAGAGAGTGAGAGAGAGAGTAAGCTTTGGAATGGTTTTTCTTTCTTTTTTTTCTCGAGGGAGAAAGTAAGTTTAGGTGCTAGTAATTTGACAGTGGACAATTTCTTCATAATTGGGACTTAGTCATTCGTATGTAATTTGAGTGTATGACTCTGGTTGTAAGAGCATCTCCAATGCAAGGGGTAGAGATTTTAAATTAGTATGATACATAGGATTTAATACATTTTTCACCAAAGTTTCATCTCCAATGCAAAGGTGAGGGTCATAGAAAAGATGACATGGCTAAAATTGGGGTAAAATAAGACTTTCTTCATGACTTTGGGTCATAAGTCTATGTCATCTTTTGTCTCTAAATTTAAATAAAAAGTGTTAATTAAGACTTTGGGCATTGGAGATGGAATTTAGGTAGAGAGTGATATCTTTGCTTATTTTTGTCATTTAGTAAGTGACCCACAATTAAAAGGTATAAAAAAAACATCTACATAGGATGACCTTGACCTCTAGCATTGGAGATGCTCTAATAATAACACATCTGTGTTTTTCTTCTTTTTAATTTAAATTTTTTTCTTTCAAAAAAAAATTGTTTAGGTGTGCTAGTCCCATCTTAAAGAGAGTAGAAGCAGATGGTCCCAGAATTTAATGCATGGTTCCCAGTTGGCATCCTAATTGGTAGCACAGAAAATGACTCATTCATAGTGTGAATTCATTGCTCTACAAACACTACGACATGATATCAAGGACATGTATTTGGAGTCGGGACTCCGCCAGTGCAATGGCCACCTAGGGGGTAAAGTGGGTCGTGTCAGCACGTTTACGCCACAATACACTAAGTTGTCGGCGCAACATGGCACGACACATGATCTGGAACATCACATACCACCAGAATTTCGTATGTTGTGTGTGCCAACCTAATCAACGAATTTATGTATAGCGCAAAGGGCAACAGATGTAAGGATGAGCACATTATATCACTCGACTAAAAATGGTACATTACAATATGATAAGAAAACACGAAGCATACCATATGCGTAAAACAGGAAACATTACAACATATTTTATGTATATTTTTTACAAAATTTTATAATTGCTGAACGTTTAATTGTTATCATGCTAATTTATATGATAATATGTTCATAACAAAATAAAAATTGATGCGAAGGCGAAGGATGCATCAATAGCTGATATGATTGTGAACAATAGTTGGAATTGTGAATTCAGGAGGCCTTTGAACGCAAATGAGAAGTTAGAATGGGACTTGCTCAGACGTGACTGTTACCCGATCTGGTGTTAGTGGAAGCGGAGGATGAAGTGGATATTATGAGGAATTTTAGTGCTAAGAAGTGTTACGAGGTTTTGACAGGAACCTATCCTCCTCGCAACTTTTATTCTCACTTATGGAAGAATAATATTCCAAATAAGGTAAGCTTTATTCTTTGGGCAAGTTTTCATGATTCAATCCCTACTAGAGACAAGTTAGTTCATCGTGGTATGAGCATTCAAAGTGACTTGTGTGTCTTGTGTAACGACGAAAGAGAAACACCTGATCACATTTTTCTTCATTGTTCGTATTCTTTTGCGATATGGGATTATTTCATCAAGGCGTTTAAGATATCTTGGTCGATGCCAAGAAATTTGTTTCAATTATTTGAAGCTTGGACTACTAATGTTTTACAAGGAAGGGGAAAGGAGGTGTGGGAGACTATACACTATGTTGTTTGTTGGATCTTATGGAAGGAACGAAATGGGAGAGTTTTTGCTGACCGCCAAAAGAGTGTTGCAGAAAATATTGATCTTGTTAAACAACTCGTAGTTTTGTGGTCTTGTGACACCGATTCCTTTAGATTTGTTCCCCTAGTCTCATCTGGAGCACTTGGGAAGATCTCATGAGTGAGTAATTACTCTTTGTAATTGTACTAGGGCTTAACCCGTGCCGTAACGGCACGGGTATGATTTTTATTTGATATGTATTTTTTGACGTTTGGATATTTGATTTAATATTTATTATTTATTGTGTTACCTTATTATTAAAAGTGAAGAAAAAAATGATTGATATTTCCGGTCTTCAGTATACAAATCCTTTCGCATGTACTCATATATGATTTAATTCTAGTATGTTTGAAATTTTCACATCTTCCCAAATATGTTAGAGTTGTATCCTCAAGCCACCAATTTATCATAATTAATGTTCACACTCTCTTTCCTAAAAAAAAATAAAAAATTATAGTGTTTTATAGTTTACAAAGGTATTTTATTAGTCATTTGAAATGATACTGCACTTCTGAATTTTCCTTATTTTAGTGACCATACAAAACCAAAACATTGGACTATGTTAGTCATTAAAAAATTATGTCATCTGAGTTCATTCGTCCTGGATAGTTGGGTAGGCCTTAAAAATGTCCAGGTCCTTGTTGACTTTTTCCACTCGAAAAATAGTCCAAAAACCAGTACGGACTCAACAATAAATATCACATTCTATGTTCTTACGAATTCAATAACACAATAATATCTCTAATACCTCAAAATTTCTATACATTCTACGATATTGACCTTCCAAATGTATGGTTATTCGCTGCATAAAAATGATGAAGCCATGGTTAGCTAGTCAGTCAAATGGTTAACCACTTAACCTAATAACAGTAGGCTCAGTTATCCATCATTTAATAAAAATGATGCTAAAACATTTATTAAAGAATATTTTTTGTGTGAAATGCCTTATGGAATCTCTTGGATGTAATAATTCTTACAACCAAATTTGTTAGCTCTTAACTTTTGTTGACTATAATATTATGACTCATCAATTGGCATTATTTTTGTGTTTGCTACCTAAAAATTTGTTCTTGAAAGCACTGATCTGACTAATAATTTTCACGTTGGATGGATGCCCGGAAAATATGAGAAAGAGCAATGAGAAATTACTTATATGTTGCCTGGTAGGGCCGATAATAGTACACTGTGTGGGACGGAGTCAGGGCCATTCATTTTTCGGCGTCCGGCTCCTAAAAGTTTCTGGGTGAAAATCATGTAAGTTTGCCAAAGAAAACCTCTTAGTAAAGTAGGATAACAATCTCGATGAAAAAATTATAGCGGTAAGCATGTGTACGTTATCAATATCTTCTTTGCACTATCTTATAGTAGCAAACATGTGCGCAAAAGAAATATATATTCTATTTATAATAGTACTGTTTTAAAACCATGATATCGTTGTCACTGATCTACAAAAGAGTAAAATTCTAAAAATCCATGACAAAAAAGTTGAGATAAAATATTTAGCAGTGAGATCAAAGTTTGAGAATATAACAAATAAAGCGTAACTCATTCAAGGATAACAATTAGTAATATGATAGAAACTAAGAATAAGAAGGTTAACTTGTGATTTGTGTGGCGAAATGAAATCAAATAGAAAGAAAAATTATGAGCCATAGATTATATCAGGGTGGTTGTTTGACCAAGCCATGTAACTTAGCAGGTGAATATAGAACTAAACTATTAAAAAATCTAAATTATATAAAGTCGAATAGGAATATTGGATTTTTTTAAAGAATCTTTTGGATGCAGCGACTTAAATTAACATCATCATTTGATATCGAGGAGGAAACAGACACGGTATCAGTAACGAATTAGTTATCCGAAGATGATGAGTCCCTTATCCGATTGGTAGGACAAAATAATAAAGCATTCGAAAGTGTTATTATGCTCGTTGTTTCTTCCCTACGTTGAACGCCTTTAGGAATGCGGGAACATTAACAGATCACGAATGAAATGGATGCATGATTTACAAAACATACAACACATTATAATTCATATAAAGAACAAATTACGTAGCTGGTTAACCTTAAGATGAGTTGCTTATTTGGTATAGGATATATGATTTATGATTCTCAATACTCATTTCCACCAACATTAAGGAACTCTGTTTGTAGTAATCTGAAAATGAAGATGCAAAAAACAATAAGGAGAAAATAACCAGAATTACAAATGCAAGAGAGTTTGCGAAAAAAGAATAAGAATAACGATCAGACTAAAAAAAAAAATTCAATGGGTTCCAATTTTTCAAAGTTTAACTTAAAAAAAAAAGTAAAAATAAATAAGATAGATAACCATGGAAAATAATATTTGGGGAAGTGAACTTCATGAAAATAACATAATCCATTGAAGAATTGAGAAAAGCCCATCGCCTCCCTATTGTGCTTGTCGAAAGCCCGGTGGAACATCTAAAATAAATCATACTATGTTCGATGAAATAACCATAATTTTCTTTTTTAGTCGTTTGTTCTGATTGAGATTCAAAGCCATATCAAAATAAGAAAAATAAATAAAAGATGACCTATGAGCAAACAATAAAGTGATAGTGATTTAAGACTATGCAACTAACACGATTTGGAGAAACAGAAAAAGATTAATCAAATACATGTTATTATGGTTGAAGGACATGAGTGCATTTTATTTTTCATCGGCCACCGTTGTTCACCAATAGTTACCACCACCACTCTTGATACCGAAACAACTTCCTCCACCACTGTCCATAATGCCATAACATTTTTGCCATCTCCACTACTCACCGACTCCACCACGACCACCACTCCATGATAGACACATTTATGTGTATTTTCATCTCGATTTTCTATATTGTTAGTACCCATTTTTGTACTTATTATGGTGTTTTATGTATTTGTAGGTATTTTGAGAAATAAACATTTTTTGAAAAATCGGCTCGAAAAGTTGCACCCGGAGGACACCTACTATTCGGACTCCCATTTTGGATAAGGGGTAACCTAATTACTAAGGGGCACCCCATTTCCAGGCAGCTACTAAACACAGACCCGTAGACGATAGGGGGAGGTCACCTTCTTCCACGTTTAAACTCTATTTTGGCGGGAAATCTGTTTCTTCCCTGGCAGATTAGGGTTGAGATTTTGGGCGATTCTTAAGGAGACTCAAGGGCTTGTTTTCGTTGGATTGGACCTGTTATAGCATAACAGGGTCGCTGTGATTGATTAGACCCAACCAATTGGGCTAGATACGCCGGGAGAAGAAAACAGAGGTGTAGAGAGTTAACAGCTGCTGCGAACTTCTGGATTTGGTTTCGTATGAGATTTAGTCGGATTTAGTCGTCGAGTTGGATTGAATTAAGCATGTTTTGATAAAACAGGACTGGTAAGTCCCTTAGATTCGAAAATAAAGGGAGATTTCGTCGAGTTCAAGCAAAACAGAGGTGATGAAAGTTTCGGTATTTTCTTCAACCATATTTGGCAGTTACGTGGAGTATTACGGGAAGTTAACTATATCTGGAGTTCAATTCTTCTAACTGGGAAAGATTTGACATGTAAGAAGATCGGGATAAAATAAGAAAGGACGAGACTTTTGCTAAAATAAAAACGAGAATATTTGTGGATCAACTCGAGAGATTTTGGGGCTGCTGGCTATATAAGGGTTGGCTCGAGTCACAAAAGGTATCACGGAGACCTTGGGGGTAGTTGCAGAGAAGTTTAGGAGGTTGCAGAGACGATTTCACAACTCACAGGCAAGAGGAGGAAGAAGAACAGAAAATAGCACTTAAGTAAAGTCGCAGAATCCGTGACATATTATTTCAAATTCAAAGCCTTTGTAACAATTTTTCCAACAATTATATTGAGTTCGCAACAGTTCTGCAACAGTTTCTACAGAATAAATGAGTTCTGTAACAATTATATCTGTTACAAACTCGCTGCTTTATTATTTTTCCTCTTATTTTTCACACTTTTGATCTATGAACACCTATTTTGAGCACGTGAATAATATGAGGAGCTAAACCCCTTAGCCGAGACGACGGAGGAAGCCATTGTTCCATGAAAAGTGGTATATTTCTATTTTAATTATTTTTTTGCAATTTCTTTTATGATTATTTGCATGGAACTAATATTGGAAAATTGATTTTTATTGAATGATTGTGATTCGTTTTGATGGAGCATGCTTAGTTTAAGACTTTTGATGTTTCATGCTTGATGTATACAATTGTTACTTCAAAATCTACTAGAGGCAATAAATTAGAATCACTTCAAACGCAAAGAATTGCATGAATATTGATTAGATTGAATCACTTAATTGGTTAATGGTGGAATCCTGAGTCTCGGTGCTTTTTATAATCTTGATAACAACTTCGTAAGTTTTCTATTGAGTTAGAATCTAAAATTGAATCTTCACAAGTCTGAGTGAACGACATCTTTTACTACCACTTTCAACAACTTGTTAAAACCACATCACTCCACTTATATAATTGTTAGCAAATCTAAGCATTAGTCAATTAAAATATATTTATATAATAATTAATGGAGTAATTTATTTATTATAATTTTTAATATGATATTTATTATTACATAATAAAATATTTATTGTAAAAAGTAATGAGACATTAGTGATATGATAAGTAAGTTTTGAACGTTAGATGCATTTTTAATCTCAATCACGTTAGATGCATCTTGTGAGAAACAACCACTAATAGTTCCATTAATGAAATTATGTATTTATTAAATTAATTAAGGGAAATGAATTTTTAATAAACCTTTCATCATGAGAAATTAATGAGATACGAATTTAATGGGTGTAAATTTATTTTTGGTAGGAACATCCATGGCCGTTGATTTATCTTTTGTGAGAGTAAATCTTAACCACCACTTACATAGGCAAAGTTATCCAAACTGTGCCATGTATTCTAGATTCTCTTTTTTTCTTTTTAATATAACCTTAACTTCGAAAAAAAAATTTGATGTTAATATGTCATTTTTAACGTTAAATGTTAAGTTACAATCCATATGTCTCTTCTCTCTCTCCAAAAAATTCTCTTTGAAATCTAATAGTCGTCCCCGTCATACTGCTCATAAAAGGATTAACTCTTGGCAAGGGTTATTGTTTTTTTTTTTTAGTTTTAGTAGATTTTCTAATTGAATGGTTGTTGTTTTTTTATTATTATTTTTGGTGTCTTTTGACATATTTTTATGAGTTTGTGGTGATTTCAGGGGTAAGATTTAGATAAGTTTGAAGGATTGTGGTTGAGTCGAAGATGATGGTTGATTTAGGGTTCTGATGATGAATTAGGGGTTTTATTCTGGTGGTGGTGTTGGAGTGAACAGTGGGAAGAATCAGAAGTTGGGTGTTGTTCGATTTGATAATGGTCATAAGGAAGAAGGTAAAGATATTTTTGCTTCTGGTAATAAACAAAGGAATGAATTGATATTTGCTTCCATTGGTGGTTGGTAGTGAACGAATATGAAAATTAGGCATAATTGGTTAGAGGAAGATGAAACTGGTGGTTGATGTTAGGAGATAAAGAAGAGGATGAATCAAATGGGTGAAATTCGGAGACAACAATAAGAGATGGTTGCCATGGGTTGTTTGTGTTGAGAAGCTAAGAAGAAGTTACAGGGAATGAATGAAAAGGGTGTTGTGAATTAGATGTATGCTAGATCGAGATTGTTCAAAAAATTTAGGGTAATTGGGTTATTTCTAGCCAAAAATTTTCAATCCATAAATTCCTTGATCTTTAGGTGTATCAATTCGGTCATTTTCTTGATAATACCCAAATTATTGATGAATTATTCCAGAGCAAGTGTTGGTGGAGGTACTTTGAGAATTTTGTAAATATTAATAAAACTGAAAGGTAAGATAATAAACTGTTTAATAATTATATTTTACATAAATTTTTTAATAATTATTGAACAGAAATGAAGACTCAACCTAGCCAACATTGGTCAACGTCAATCCCAGGTATCGAGCCCTAATATTGGACAAATGTTAGACCAAAGATTAAAACTTGACAAAACCCGAGTACTAAACATCAATTATCCATTTCTCTCTATTTTCATACAAAAATCCGGTACTTTGCGGTATTTTGCTCATTTTCTTCCCGATTTACATGTAATTAGTATCTTTATTTGTATTTGGGTTTTGATTTTATTGTATGTAATGCTCTATTCATCAACCTTAGTATCCACTTTGCATGTAATGCTCTATTCATCAACCTTAGCTTCTTAACTCTTATCCCACCTCTTTCTTTAGAAAAAGAAAGCTTACTCCATCCAACCCATCCTTTTTTTGCTTTATTGTTAGAAGTACCCCATAAAAACTGCCTCATAATTTTTTCCATCTGTTTTTCTACAGAAGCAGGTAACTGAAACAAGGATAAATAATAAACAGGTAAACTAGATAAAACATGCTTGATTAACATCAGTCTCCCTCCCTTGGATAAATATCATTGCCAAATGCTCAACTTCTTTTGAAATTTCTGCAAAATGATATCCCAAACTCCAACTGATTTTGATTTATGACCAAGCGGAATACCTAGATACTTCATAGGAAAAGAACTCATAGGACAACCAAATAATAATGCACAATCAGCTGTATTCAAAGTATTTCCTACTGCAGCAGCAACACTCTTCTTAAAATTTACTTTCAGTCCGAAAATCAGTTCAAAAGCCAACAAGATGTTCTTTAAATTCTGTATCTGCTCCATATCATCATCTAGAAACACTATCAAATCATCCGCAAACTGAAGATGTGTGATAGAAAAAGCATTTTCAGATGGTTTAAAACCAGCAATCAGGTCCATGTCTACAACCTTCTTGATCATGATAGACAATACTTCAGCAATCATGATAAAAAGGAAAGGAGAAATAGGGTCACCTTGTTTTATGCCCTTACCACTTCTGAACATTGCCGATGCAGAGCCATTTATAGTCATAGACAATCTTGCCGTAGACAAACACCACTTAATCTAGTTACGCCAAATCATACCAAAACTAAATATTGATAAAGTATAATCCATACATGACCAACTGATGTTGTCGAACGCTTTCTCCGGATCCACCTTCACTACCAAACCAGGCACATTTGTTTTTTCTCTAGCATCAATCAACTCCGACGCAATAAGAATGTCGTCAGTAATCTGCCTGTTGTCCACAAACGCCCTTTGAAATTCTGAAATTATGGAAGGCATCACCACCTTTAATATTTCAGTAAGAGTCTTGGAGATTATTTTGTAAATGCCACCAATGAGGCTTATCACATTTTGGTATAAGCCGAAATTCTTCCAAATGCATACTTCACCTTTAATTATCTCCTGGCACCGTTGCCCCATCATCCGACCGGAGACTTTTGTAACCAAAACCCCAAATCACCTTCCTTATCTCATCTTCTCCATAGTATTATATACATTTCTTACACTAAGATTTAATAACAATAATACATCAAAATAATTTTAGAAATTGGCTTTATTTATTTATAAGGGTTTTGGATGAACAAAAATTTAAAATGGATATGTCATCTTTATTGGAGGGAATAGTATAACAATCTCCAATTTACCAATCTTCCAAGTCTTCTATCTATATAAATAGCTTATCAAATCACCTTTAATTATCTCCTTTTCCATGGCTTTAACTTTCCTTTTACTTTTTAAACCGCTTTTTAAAGAAAACTCCATAGCGTAGCCATCCTCTACGACTGCAAGGTAAACGGTGTCCCAAGCACTTATGGAGTAATTAATTGGCTATGTAATAATAGAGACTTATTAGAACCAAATTATTCTGTCTTTGATTTTTATTTTTATTTTTGTTACCAAATCACCTAATTCCTTATCTCATCTTTCCTTTAATAAAGAAATTATATACAAATTGAAAAATATGCATACTTGTTGCCCCATCACATTTTGGTATAAGCACAATGTTCATTTACACAAGAATGTGGTTGGGAACATATTCAAATTTGTTACAATTCAATCTCCAATCCAATCTTCCACTCTTTTCCCTTGGCTTCGGGTTTTGTCCCATGTTTCAAATTCCTTCATTACAACCATCAAATCACCTTTAATTATCTCCCACACTGCTTTGAAAAACTCCATAGCGTAGCCATCCGGACCTGGAGACTTATTAGAACCAAAACCCCAAATCACCTTCCTTATCTCATCTTCTCCATAGTGTAAGAAATTATATACATTTCTTACACTAAGATTTAATAACAATAATACATCAGAAAATAATTTTAGAAATATGGCTTTATTTATTTATAAGGGTTTTTGGATGAACAAAAATTTAAAATGGATATGTCATCTTTAGTGGGATGGAGGGAATAGTATAACACGACACACTTGTTTTTTGGGCTCAACACGACACGTTTTCATGCCGTTTCACCACACTTAAACACTTCTTGAACGGCCCTCCGGTGTTGAACTTATTGCCTCGCGTGCAGATACAAGTTTTTTGTTCCTTGAGCGGTAGATGGTGAGGAACCATGACAAGTTATTATCTTATTCCTCAACGACACTAGTGAATAGTGAATTAAACCATGACAAATGCTAGTCTTATTCCTCAATGACACTAGTGAACAGTGGTTGGACCATGACAAACTTCAGTCTAGTCCTCGATGAACATTGGAGAACAGTGATTGAACCCATACGGTGAATTGGGTATCTCCTCAGAGAACATTCGTTAACAGTGATTGAACAAACTGGGTGAGAGGGGTATCCATATCTCTACAAAGGTTTCGTGGTCCAATTGTCGTTAGCACAAGTCCAAATGGGTCAGACTTGGCCGTGCCCTTGTCGATACGGTGATGCTGCATTGCCAGTGTTAAATAAGAGCATGCAGATCATTTCTACCGATCAAATAACAAACAAAATCATTTTTACCACTAATTTTGTTTCAAATCTTAATTGCAGTAAAGTTTTTGAGCAGTGCCAAAACTTTTTTTTTTTTTAATTACTTTATATGCTAACCATAAAAACAGAGGATGCACCAGTTGATGTGATTTGCTCCTGCGGAAAATACACTTTTGCCATGCATACTTGAAGAAAAGAAGAGGATGAAGATACATTCAAGGCCTAAAAACAGACTGATCTTTGAGAGAATCCAATGTTAGCAAGTCGAGGGAAATGGAAATGCAGATGAAAACAGAGAAAAATCACAATGCATTAACTAGGATATAATAAATACTAAATGGCGACCAGAAAAGATTAGACTAGTCATCATACCTAACATAACTACGTTAGATTTTCGTATCAGTGGGAGACATTATGTTTCACTCAATAATAATATCTCAAATTCCTTTTCAAGTAAGAAACAAGAATATGTTAGGTTATTTGGTCAAAAATCGCAAGATAAATTTTATGGCATTTAATTGAGCATTATTATTGCTTAGCTCCTTCCTATAGTAATAAAGTGCTATCATCAATCTCACTAACATACAATTAACTCTTCCTTTGCTTTCATTTCATTACCAACAATTGATATGGGTAAAGGCAGTCGAGTTACAATTGAATTTGTGAAAAAGAAAGAGAATGGTCGCTGCAGAGATTTTGCCTTGCCGTGTTTAATCAAAATAACACCAGCCAGCATATGTATAATATAGATACATATATAGTTTATCAAATAGACCATTTGCTTTCTATGATATTATTTTTTTTATTTTTATTGAAGCATAAAATTTATTATAATAAATTTAGTTTACAACTTGTCGTGGGTATGTGGTACCCACAGAGGCTTGAAATAAAATGTGACTGATAAAGGATGGGATTGTCTGGTCCCAAATTTTGGTTGAAAAATTTGCTGCTTGGCTTCCATCCGCTGCGTGGTTTGCTAATCCGTCCGCTGCTTGATTTCCTTCCCTGTAGTTGTGTTGTATAGCGACTTGCGAGATTTGCCTAAGTCTCATTTTTATTTCTTCGATCATTCCTGCTATGTGCCAAGGTGGCGAGGTAGATGTGATGAACCTCAGGAGGTTCCGAGTCTGTTTCAAATAGGATTCTAGGCCATTGTCTCTCTGATGTTGTTCTTGAAGCCAATAGTAAGGCCCATGTTTCTGCAGTTAGTGTTGTCGTAATTCCTAGTGGTTGAGCCATAGCTATTAAAGTTCGTGCATCAGAGTCTCTACAAATGAATCCAACTCCTGCAAATCCTGGATGTCCTCTGGCTGCTCCATCTGTGTTAATCTTAATCCAGTTGATATTCGAAGTGGACCAACCTACCAAAATTGTTGACGTTATTTTATTTGTTATCGTGTTGTTGAGTGTTGGTGTATCTCCTAGTATGATTGGTGGTGAAGCGTGCAGTGCCCAAGAAAATTCTTGTTGTATTTTTTGTGCCCAGGCCACGATTTCGTCTGAATTTGTTTGTTTTTGTTGGTAAATTAGATCATTTCTGGATAGCCATAGGGTCCAGAATAGGAAACATACTGAGGAGATTATAGATGTTGATGTTGGATGCTGGAGGATTTGGGATATGGTTGTTTGTGGAGTTAAAGTGAAGTTTGTGTTGGGGTTGGTGTTTGGTGCATTTTGAAGTTGGTTGAATAAGATGTTCCAGGAAGAGGCCGCTGTTGGACAATGAATTAAAAGGTGGTCTGCTACTTCCGTATCAGTATTGCATCTAGGGCATATGTCTGAGTTGGTCAAATGGATTCGGTGTAAGAGAGAGAAGGTCGGTAATCCTTCATTGATGGCTTTCCACAAGAAAAGCCGAATTTTGGTGGACATGGTAAGGTCCATAAGAATTTGGTAGGTGGTAGAGGTGTGTGGGTTGGATGACCATGGGTTAGACATTTGTATCCTGAAGATGTGATGTAGTTTCCCGATTTTGAGTGAGGCCAGATAATTTTATCTGGAGTATTGTTTTGGAGTAGGTGGATGTTGATGATTTTCTGAATTGTTGGGTTAGGAAAGGTGTTCAATTTTTCATGATTCCAGGAGTGGGAGATTGGGTCGATGATATCTGCTACCATTTGGATTGGGTAGCATTGTGTTGGATCTAGATTGGTAGAGTGTGGAATCCAATTAGCCTCTATCAGAGTTGATAATCCATTTCCAATATGATGGAAAATTAATTTTTGCATGGTATGGATAATTGATGCTAGTTGTCTCCCTTGAGGACTGGAAGAGGAAGGAATGGTAACGCTTCCTTGTAGAATTGTTTGTTCATTGAGGTATTTTGCACTGAAAAGACTTCCGCATATGGAATTAGGTTGTTCATGCAAATTCCAGATTCTTTTCAATAGAAGGGTTGTACTATGATCACTGCTTTTTCTTATTCTTAATCCCCCTTCGGCTAATGGCTTTATTGCTTTATCCCATCCTATAGGGTGTAGTTTTTTGGTTGTTGAGTCATGTCCCCATAAAAAAATTCCTGGTTATACGATCTATTTGTTTGTGTATATTTTTGGGAAGTTTTTGTGTTTGCATTATGTGATTTGTGGTAGGGGTTAGGGATGTTTTGATGAGTAGGAGTCTTCCGGTCGGGGTTAGGTATTTTGTCATCCAACCTTTTGCTTTTCTAGCCAATCTTTGTAGGAGAGGAGCGAAGGTGCGATTTGATGCTCTTCCTTGTTTAAATTGTATGCCTAGATAGGTTGGCAGTTTTGATGTGGTCGGCATATTAAATAATTGTTGAAGATCACTTATTTTGATTGGGTGTAGATTAGGATGGTGGATGATTAATTATTTGGCAGTGTTAATTCCTTACCATGCAGAGGAGCTATAAGCCTGTAGAAGTGTTTTAAGGTGATGGTTACTCTGAGTTGATGCTTTAATAGTGATCAGTAGATCATCTGCATACATTAGGTGTATTATGGGAGGTGCTTTTTGTGAAATGTTAATTCCTGGAACTAATTTTTGGTTTTGAAGGTTTCCCAGGTTTGTGGATAGGATTTCAGCACAGATGATAAAAATATAGGACGATAGTGGGTCTCCTTGTCTGATGCCTCTACTTGGGGTGATGTATCCATGAGGTGTACCATTAATTTTGATGGAGTAAGTAACTAATGTGATGCAAAGCATAATGTGGTCTATAAAGGCTGATGGGAATCCAAGTTTTGTAAATGAAGTTTTGATGAATCCCCAGTCTAGGTTGTCATAAGCTTTTTGGATATCTAGTTTGAGAGCTATTTTTGGATCTTTGGTGGGTTTTGAGGTTCTAATGTTATGAAAGAGTTCTCCAACAATGGCTATATTGTCGTGTATTGATCTTTGCAGAACAAAATCACTTTGGAAAGGACTTATTAAAAAGGGCATAATAGGTCTAATCCGGTTGACTAATATTTTTGAGATGATTTTATATGTGACGTTGCAGAGTCCTATTGGCCTGAATTGTGAAGGTTTTGAAGGGTGGTCGACTTTAGGTATTAGTGTTATGTTTGTGTGATTCATGAGAGGGTGTATATTAAGGTTATTGAAGAAAGCTTTAACCATCGCTATCAATTGAGGGTGAGTTGTATCCAAGAAAACTTTAAAAAACTTACTTGTATAGCCATCCGGACCTGGGGCACTTTCGGAATTTATGGAGAAAAGTGCTTGTTTGATTTCTGTTGTAGTTACTTCTTTCGTAAGTTGGTCTGATTGTCTAGGAGTCAACCTTGGTTTGATGTTTGTGAATAGATCTTCATTTATTACTGTCAGTGGAGCCGTATATTGCTGAGAATAGTGTTCTAGGATGAGTTGAATGACGTCTTCCTTTTTGCTAATCCAGTTATTTTGTGAGTCTTATAGTTGTTGTATATTGTTACAAGCTCTGTGAATGGTAGCTTTCGTATGGAGTTGTGTTAAGATTTCCCAATTGAAGCCACTGAATTCTAGATCTTTGTTGCCAATATGTCGCATGACATTGTAATAATTCTTCATGTTCTATTCTCAGTTGTTTTTCTTGAATTAGCCAAAGTTCTAGATCTGATCCATTTTGGGAAGCACATTGGTGTTGGGCATTATTTATCTTGGCTATTGATTTCTTGATCTTAGTTGGTAGGTGGCCAAAGGTTTCCTTGTTCCATTCTAGGAGAATTTGTCCTGTTGTGATTAGCTTTAGCTGTAGGTTGAGTGTAGGTTCATTATCTTGTTGTTGCTCCCAAACCGATTCGACTATCTATTTGAGTTGGGGATGAGAGAGCCATAGGTGTTCGAATTTGTAATTTTTTGTTCCTTGCCAGTTGTTGATGGTGGATTTTAGTTTAGGGCTAAAATTGTAAAACCAATTTTATGCGCTGACATCCTGCAAAGGATAAAGCCACTGATAAGTGATGAATACTTCTTCACTTTACTAATTCGCCTAGAATGGAGCATGTGGCAACAATCCCAGTATTCTGTGAATTAAATACATTATTAATTAATGCATGACTAGCCTTGTATTTCCTGTAATGTTCCCACAGAACTCTCATTATTAGTGCGGCATGACGACAGAGTATTGCTCTCAGCAGGGTAACACGAATCTCCAAGTGTTAATAGTGAGGCATGCACGAAATACCCGTACAGGCTACATCTCTCGGTGTGTTCTACTAGCCCGATTGAGCCTACATCTTTGTGTGTGTTATACTAGCCCAATTGAGTATACATCTCTCGGTGTGTTACACTAGCCCGATAGAGCATATTTGAATCTGGACTGTCCATATCAGTCTCAGAAACAATCACGACCACGCCAGTTGGACGCATGATTTAACCAGCCTAGACGATCCTCAATAGGAGTAGGCTACCACCTTAATGACCACCAGTGGGCCCGTTTATCCCCTGGTCGGTCGAATGCATACCACGCCTCCCAAACGACCACCGAACACCAGCCTAGAGTAGGATGGTTGGGCTGGTGTGGAGCAGCTTGGAAAGCATGTACGCACAAGACCGCCAACGGCAGTCTCAAAACCAGCCACGGTCTTCCAACTTCACCGGCATGATTGGACGGCGTGGATTATCCCATGACCGGTCGGACAAGCTTGTCCTGCACACCGGCGGGCCCCCTCTCTACCTGACTGGTCGACCATCTCCTGACCTAGCCATAGAGCAACGTAAGTTTTCCCAAAGTATGGCCGGCGTAATGCTTAAAGGGTCGCAGGAAATTCCACCAAGGTCTCAAATTGATCACGACCATCCAACTTCACCAGCATGTTTGGATGGATTAGATCGAGCCCTAGGACCATCGATCGGGTATCACCATGTTCACCACCGACCCAATGTGGGCCCCACATGGTCGGCCTCCCAAAGGAGGAGCATAGCCGCCAAACAAGCAGGTGAAGTCGTGTACACACGACCGATCCAAAACCCTAATTAGGGTTTGCGGCATATTACATGTGTCGCTAATCGATCACGAGCGTCCATATTCGAAAGCATAGATAGAGGGTGTAGATGTAGATTCAAAGGGTCCCGAGCATGTCAACACGATCACCGTAGGCCCATCTACACGCCTGACTGATCGACCAACGCCAACCATGGTTGGAAGTCTCGAAACGCACGCCCGAAGTAGGCATGACATGCGGTCTTCAACTCCTTTGCGGCATGGGATTTCTGTCGCAAATCAATCTCTGCCGCTCCTCTTTGCCGGAAAAATTGAGTGGTTTATATCACACTTTCATGGGATAGTGAGGTACGGACGTGTACACCGTCAAGCCGTCTACACGCATGCCCGATTCGGTCCCGTCTGTAAACGTCTCCCATGCTTGGATTCAACCAAGCTGAAGAGTGATGCTTGCGCACCTCTTCAAAACCCTAAAACTTAATCAACGGCCGCAGATGAGCGTCACAGATCATCTCGTCCGTCTAACTCTACCAGCTTGGTTAGGCATCCCTGGCCAGGAGTTAGGCGACCAACAAGGCATCACCACGATCACCGTCCACCACTCTTCCACATGAAGTGATCGTCCAAAGCGTGGTTTGCCCATACAACCTCCAAACGATCACTCGAAGATGGATGGACGTGATGCTATTTTAAGACGCTTAATTTGTGACTTACTCCGTTAAGCCTTAAAACAACGATGCTTCACACATGCTGAATATATTCGATGCGTTACCTGCATAGAATACACACGATATTTCATAAATATCGACTTCCTAAATAACTTAGTTATTTAATCCAGCATCATATGCTACTTTCTGTGGGTCCCACGATCCACACATTCGAGACATCAAACATGTCACAAACTGGGGGGGGTACTTACTGGGGTATTGGTCTGGCGGTTTACAGCGTGCAACGCACAACGCGCCATCACAAGAACGTGTCAGGAAGTCATGGACGGTTGGTGATGACGGGAGAAGTGGGCAAGACTGGTCGTGTGACACTAACACACAACTCCACTACTCAATCACTCCATTTCCTCCACTTCCCATGAGAGACGTGGGTTAGGCTTAATGACTTGTATAAATAGGTTCTCCTCCCTATTTCCAAAGACAAGACAAGACAAGAAACCAAGTGTTGATACAATCGTATCCCAACACCAGAACTGATTGCTTACATTCTGCAGGCTAGTTCAGCTTTCTGATACAAGTCGTACACAGCCAACACCTCCACAATCTCAACACCTTCTTCGCTTCCCTCCCTAAGATCAACCCATCTCCTTCACTTTGTGACCGAAGCAAGTCTGGAACGGCTATTTCTTGGTTTAGGCCAGAGTTGTACAAATTGATTTCTCGAATCACAAGCACTCTCGTGCACTGCATTTGTTTAGGGTTTAGATTCATTTCTCATCCACACACCCCAAATTACCAAAACCGGCAGAAATAGTTTTCACCCATAAATAATTGGCGACCACAGTGGGAGGTTGATCTCTCGGTTGTAAAGTCAATTCCTTCAAAATCTAATTCAATTTTGTCAATTTCGAAGGGGTAGATCTTAGATTCAATTCAATCACCAATCTGTTTCAAGATGGTAGAACTTAGGTCAGGATCAACAATTAATTCTGATGGAGCTAGCGCAGATAACACTCTCGGTATTGATGTACCTGTCAGTGGAGCTACTGTGATCAATACATCTCGTGGAGCCGTCTCTTCTACCACCAACGCCAGCGGAGCAGGAGATGTTCCAGTAAGTGTAACGCCTCCTATCACTAGAGCCAGAGTAGCCGAGAATCCCGACATCTCCTCAAGAGTAACACCTCCGGCGGTCACCAGAACAAAAACTTCCATTCATTCATCAGGACGAGGAGCCGGAGGGACAAGAGGAGGACCATCTCCTATTACCATCGCAGACTTGATGGAGAGGCAAGAAGTTCTTTCTAAGACTCAAACGGATATAACTAAAACTCATAAAGAGGTACTCACTTTTCTTAAGACATTAATTAATCGATTGCCACAAGAGCCACGACAGCCCCTAGAGCCAACAAAGAATGCATTCAACGCACCCAGAGCAGGTACTTCAACGGCGCAGGCCTACATGGGCATGATCAAAGAAGCGATAGACGGCATACTCTATCTCCTCATCAAGATGACATCTATGAGCGGTCCTGTCATGGGGACTCCTCAGTGGGGACTGATCCTCACAACGATCCTCCTCAAGTCAATAGTTTCACTAAGAACCAGAGGCCGGTGGATCAGTAAGCGGCTTCTCTAGTGGAAAGTTTATGCAAACTTTTACACCTCTCGAAGAATCAACGGGTGGAGACGTTTGCTGCAATTAACCATATAGCCATGGACGTGCACCTGGCTCCTTCACGCCCAAAAGTCTCGAACGCATCAGAAAAATTTGTGAATAATGTTACATTTACAGAGGTCGACATGATGGTGGAGGAAGGTCACAACCGGGCCCTACATGTTATTTCACGCATCAAGGATTCAAAGTTCAAGAGGACCCTCATCGACACGGGAGCGTCTTCGAATGTGATTACTCTCAAGACTCTCAGGACAGCAAAGGTTCGCCCATGCAAGATCGTACGGCAGCCTACCACAATGACAGGCTTTGAAGGAAGCCAGATCAGCACATACGGGTATGTCAATCTGAATTTATCAGTAGGGCCCGTTCTGTCGAAAGTGAAATTCAAAGTCATCGAGAAGGAGCCGGACTATCATATGATACTAGGGAGACCATGGCTTCATGACAATAGGATCGTCCCTTCAACGTATCACTAATGCCTGAAGACTATGCTGAATAAAGAAGTCGTTTGTATCCCTGCATCATTGTCTCCGTACGCACCAATATGCGGAGTGGAACTGTTCGAACTGAGGGAAGATCCGCGGGAAAGATCAGACAATGTTCATTACATCCCACTCCCCACGTGGGCGTCAATCCAGGAGGAGGACCGACTTGCATCATCTAAGGCTAGGCCCCATGATGCATCCTTGCTGACAAGGCGTCTCAATTCTTCTCTCCGCCCAACGGAATGCTACAACAACGGCGATCCACAGGGAGAAGTGCTAGATGCTCCACGACAGCTGCAAGATGGAACCAACTCCACAACTGATAATCTCGACGATGAGGAATCTCCTAGGCCTATCTCCATCAGCTCGACCATGTGTAAGCATTCATACAATCTCCGATCCAAGCCGGTCAAACAATCTCCGAGGCAATTCAGGTGCGAGATCAGGTGTTGCATGGATTCTAGAGATTTGAACGAATGCTGCCACAAAGACGATTTTCCTTTACCTAACATCGACATGTTGGTAGATGCTACCAGTGGACACGGCATGTTATCCTCCATGGATGGATGTAGCGGCTACAACCATATAAGGATGTATGAGCATGATGCAATCAAATCCAAGAATCAAGTTATCCTCACAATGTCGTTGCCGCGAACCGTGAAGGAGATCCAAAGCTTCATGGTCAAGGTGAACTACATTCGACGTTTTATACCTGGTCTAGCCTAGATCGTTGCTTCATTCACTTCCTTGCTGAAGAAAGGAGCAAGTTTCGTCTGGACCGCACTATAGCAGGAAGCGTTTCTGAAGATTCAACGAATATTGTCATCTTCAAATCATGACAAAGGGTTCGCTTATTATGTCAGCCCGGACGAGAGCGGGCCCGGGACATCTTCAGATCTACTGGAGCCGACACCTCAAGGTGTAATTGCGCATCAATAGGGCGGTACCTGTCAATCATGCTTTGTTAAAAAACCAGCGCTTTCAGACATCCTCTGAACTCCGTGAAGCTGCTAAACGCTTAGTTGCGACAGCACCTGCCCTGCTAGAAACAACAAGCCTACTAGTAATGAAGAGCCTCACGATGTTCGTGGAAGCATATATTTCACCAACGGGCAATACAACCTTCAGCCTTTTGTAAGCAGTTTCGCTGAAGCTGTAGGAGGAAAACCACCGAGATACAACATCCTGCGCGTCAACTCCAACTCTAGTACCGCATGCACGACTTCCACAATGATGAAACAACGTCCAATATATTTCATGTCTGGCTCGACGGAAACAACATCAATGAGAGACGCTTTCAGAATTTCGTCTCCCGTAGAAGAAGTAGTTGCGTTACCAAAGGAGATTGCACCTGGGTCTTAAGAGGTACATACAAATTCTCCATGTCAAGATCTTCATCATTAATTAAGTCATTCACATGAAGGAACTTCCCTATTCCTCAAAGACACTATCCAAAGATGATAATGGCAAAGGAGTATGACACTTAGCACTTCCCATCTCAAAGATGGTGAATTTAGAGAGATGCAAGCACGCTATCATTCCAAGTTGTCCAAAGACGAGGATATACTCAAGAGTGCAGACGTATTGTCAAAGGCCGGTGATATTCCTGGACGTCTATGAAGCGCAACGCAGGCAAAAAGACGGCCTCATGAACCCAGCGTAACAACATCTATCAAGTCGAAAGCTCAGTGGATACTCGTGGGCACGGGATTGTCTCCCACTTCTCTATTCCATGAAGTAACATCAAGAAAGCCATCGGTTCCACCTTCTCCCTCTAATAACGAGACGATCTCTACCATTGTATGAAGGGTGCCAAGTTCATGCAAGTTGCCACCACGCCTCTCCCCGCCCTCTCTTGATCACATCTCACCGCCAAGAACCGTTGTTGCTCGTCGATTGATGCCATCCAGAGCTTCACCATATCAACGACCACTACGTACAAAAGACCCATCGGGCATACAAGATAGAGCCACGTAGACCACGCTTGGGGACGAGGCTCAGCATGAAATTCCTTCGCCGTCAGTCAAGAACTTCTTCAGCACAAGAGAGATGGTCAATCAAGAAGCATGTAATTCGCAAGGGGAACCAAACAGAAGAAGAAGCCGCTTCAACGCTCCCTCCAGCAGAAGCCGCTTCAATGCTCTTTCTCCAGAAGAAGGCGTTTCAGCTCTCTCCAGAAGAAGTCTATTCAACACTTCAACGCTCTTTCTGGGACCCACTTAGACGTACACTCCATAAGCTGCTTTAACGCTCTCCGGGACCTGCTTGCTCCAGAAGCTGCTTCGACGTTCTCTGCAGGACCCACATTCACATTTGAGCACACAAGGTTCATTTTTGAGGAAATCAAGCACGCGGTGGGTCCCACGTTCGAGCGAAGCAGTCAAGGCCGGTGTTTGGTCAAGCTAGCTGGGTCGGTGTTTGGTCGAAGTAGCAAGGATGACACTCGAGCAAGCACATAAACCGTACAGGCAAAGCAAGCAAGGATGGTATTGGGCCAAACGAGGCCGGTGTTGCTCAAGTCCGCGAAGCCGGTATTGGTCGAGATCGCAAGGCTAATATACCATCACGCAAGCAAGACTGATATCACGTCACGCAAGTAGGATGGTATTGGGTCACGTCAGGCCGGTATTGGTCAAGGCCGATCAAGGTCACAAGGCTGGTATTGGGCCACGTTAGCAAGGTATTAGGCCACGTCAGCAAACAAGGCTGGTATTGGGCCACGTCAGCAAACAAGGCCGGTGTTGATCGAGTCCACGAAGCCGGTGTTGATCAAGGTCATAAGGCTGGTATTCAAATGAAATAGGCGCACACAATAGGGCCGGTTTTCAATCGAAGCACATGGCCGACGTTTGAAGCATGTTCACGGTGGACCCGTGTTTGATCGAAGCATGCGCATCTTCCCATGTTCGAAGCAAGCATGCTTACATCGGGTCCCACGACCAAAGCAGGCACACAGTGGACCCACATTTAACCGAAGCAGGCACAACAAGCCCACGTTCGATCAAGCAGGCGCATGATGAGTCCCACGGTTGAGGGAAGTAGGCGGGCCCACATGCCTATCAAACAGGTTCAATAGGGTGACGTTTGGTCGAAGCATATACATGGTGGGGTCCACATCCGTCCAGGGTTATATGCACTGTTTTATATGGAAAAGGAGCATACAAGTTATATTCCCTTCTTGGCTCAAATACCCGAAGGAGGAAACCGGTCCCACCAAGGTCGTCATCACACCTGGCGTACTCCCACGAACGAAGCAGGCGTAGCAGTCCGTCGATTAGGCACATCCCCAAGTTCGAGCGGAGCAAGCACGGAGCAGGCTCTCGACCGAAGCAGGCATAACAAGGTCGATCGAAACAGGCAAGACCGACATCATGCTAGGGGAACGCTCGCATGGACGCCTCTTGAACGTGACATGATCCAAGGACAGGACGACCCGTCTCTCCTGGTAACATCTAACTTTGTCTCAAAAGTTTTATCTTTATTTGTCACCATCTAATGCCTACCCCACAATAGTGTAATTATTATGAGCTAGGTAGGGGACTTAATGTTGATGGTGGATTTTAGTTTAGGGCTAAAATTGTAAAACCAAATTTATGCGCTGACATCCTGCAAAGGATAAAGCCACTGATAAGTGATGAATACTGCTTCACTTTACTAATTCACCTAGAATGGAGCATGTGGCAACAATCCCAGTATTCTGTGAATTAAATACATTATTAATTAATGCATGACTAGCCTTGTATTTCCTGTGATGTTCTCACAGAACTCTCATTATTAGTGCGGCATGACGACTGAGTGTTGCTCTCAGCAGGATAACACGAATCTCCAAGTGTTAATAGTGAGGCATGCACGAAATACCCGTACAGGCTACATCTCTCGGTGTGTTATACTAGCCCGATTGAGCCTACATCTCTCGGTGTGTTATACTATCCCGATTGAGCATACATCTCTCGGTGTGTTATACTAGCCCGATTGAGCATATTTGAATCTGGACTATCCATATCAATTTCAGAAACAATCACGACCACGCAAGTTGGCCGCATGATTTAACCAGCCTAGACGATCCTCATCAGGAGCAGGCTACCACCTTAATGACCACCAGCGGGCCCGTTTATGCCCTGGTCGGTCGAATGCATACCACGCCTCCCAAACGACCACCGAACACCAGCCTAGAGTAGGATGGTTGGGCTGGTGTGGAGCAGCTTGGAAAACATGTACGCACAAGACCGCCAACGACAGTCTCAAAACCAGCCACGGTCGTCCAACTTCACCGGCATGATTGGACGGCGTGGATTATCTCATGACCGGTCGGACAAGCTTGTCATGCACACCGTCGGGCCCCCTCTATACCTGCCTGGTCGACCATCTCCTGACCTAGCCATAGAGCAACGTAAGTTTGCCCAAAGTATGGCTGGCTTAATGCTTAAAGGGTCGCAGGAAATTCCACCAAGGTCTCAAATTGATCACGACCATCCAACTTCACCAGCATGTTTGGATGGATTAGATCAGGCCTAGGACCGTCAGTCAGGTATCACCATGTTCACCACCGACCCAATATGGGCCCCACATGGTCGACCTCCCCAAAGGAGATTCATAGCCTTTCAAACCGTTAGGCTGAAGTCATGGACACACGACCGATCCAAACCCCTAATTAGGGTTTGCGCATATTACATGTGTCGCTAATCGATCACGAGCTTCCATCTTCGCAAGCATATATGGAGGTTGTAGATGTAGATTCAAAGGGTCCCGAGCATGTCAACACGATCACCGTGGGACCATCTACACGCCTGACTGATCGACCAAGGACAACCATGGATGGACACTCGAAACGCGCGCCCAAAGTAGGCATGACGTGCGGTCTTCAACTCCTTTGCGGCATGGGATTTCTGTCTCAAATCAATCTCAGCCACTCCTCTTTTCCATGCAAATTAAGTGGTTTAGATCACACTTTAATGGGACAGTGAGGTACGGACGTGTACACTGGTAAGCCATCTACACGCATGCCCGGTCGGTCTTATCAAAAACGTCTCCCATGCTTGGATTCTACCAAGCTGAAGAGTGATGCCTGCGCACCTCTTCAAAACCCTAAAACTTCATCAACGGCCGCAGATGAGCGTCACAGATCATATCGTCCATCCAACTCTACCAGCTTGGTTAGGCAGCCCTGGCCTGGAGTTAGGCGACCAGTAAGGCATCACCACGATCACCGTCCACCACTCTTCCACATGAAGTGATCGGCCAAAGCGTGGTTTGCCCATACAACCTCCAAACGATCACTCGAAGATGGCTGGACGTGATGCTATTTTAAGACGCTTAATTTGTGACTTACTCCGTTAAGACCTAAAACAGCGATGCTTCACACATGCTGAATATATTCGATGCGTTACCCGCATATAATACACACGATATTTCATAAATATCGACTTCCTAAATAACTTAGTTATTTAATCCAGCATCACATGCTACTTTCTGTGGGTCCCACGATCCACACATTCGAGACATCAAACGTGTCACAAAGTGGGGGATACTTACTGGGGTATTGGTCTGGCGGTTTACAGCGTGCAGCGCACAACGCGCCATCACAAGAACGTGTCAGGAAGTCATGGACGGTTTGTGATGACGGGAGAAGTGGGCAAGACTGGTCGTGTGACACTAACACACAACTCCACTACTCCATCACTCCACTTCCTCCACTTCTCATGAGAGACGTGGGTTAGGCTTAATGACTTGTATAAATAGGTTCTCCTCCCTATTTCCAAAGACAAGACAAGACAGAAAACCAAGTGTTGATACAATCATATCCCAACACTAGAACTGATAGCTTACATTTTGCAGGCCAGTTCAGCTTTCTGATACAAGTCGTACACAGCCAATACCTCCACAATCTCAACACCTTCTTCGCTTCCCTCCCTAAGATCAACCCCATCTCCTTAACTTTGTGACCGAAGCAAGTCTGGAACGGCCATTTCTTGGTTTAGGCCAGTGTTGTACATATTGATTTCTCGAATCACAAGCACTCCCGTGCAAAGGCATTTGTTTAGGGTTTAGATTCATTTCTCATCCACACACCCCAAATTACCAAAACCGGCAGAAATAGTTTTCACCCATAAACACCAGTCTATTGCTTTCTTCTGTAGAAGTATCGGGGTATGATCAGATGCTATTCTTGGAAGGTGAGTAACTGCTGCATGTGGGTTTGCCGTCCTCCATAATTGATTTGATAAAGCTCTATCTAATCTTTATAGGATATTATCTTGCCCTATTTGGTTGTTTGTCCAAGTGTATGGGTCTCCTCGGAATCCTAGACCTATAAAACCCATCTGATCCATCAGGGTGAGTAAAGGTTGAGATTGAGCATATGTCACTAGCCTTCCTCCTTTTTTTTTCCGATTGATTTAAGACGTCGTTGAAATCTCCTATTAATAGCCAGGGTGTAGACGAGTCGATATTGTTGGAAATTCTTGCCAAAGATTTTTCCTTATATCCGGATATGGAGGGCCATAGATACCCGTGAAGAACCATGGTTGTTTCGGCGGCGGTGGGGTAACTTTTGTGTGGATGTAATTTTGAGATTGAAGTAATATTTGGATATTTAGGTTATCTTCCCACATTAAGCAAAGTCCCCCTCGTCTTCCAGTTTTTGGGATGTTGAAGTAATTATTGAATTGAAGGGATTGTGCTAATGTTCTTATGTGTTGATCGTTAGCAAGTGTTTCAGAAAGAAATAGGATGCTAGGCTTGTGAAGATTAACTAGTCCTTTTAAATGCTGAATTGAGGGTGGTAGGTTTATGCCTTGACAATTCCAAGCAAGGATAGTCATAGTGAAAAGGAAGAACTAGATTTGTATGAAATATTTTTGGTAGGCTTTGCAGTCTGAGGTTAGGGAAGTTTAAGAAGGTTTTGAAGATAAGTTTCAATGGGATTTTGAAGAGATGGAATATTTAGTTTTAATAGGGCTTTATGATTAGAGAAGGCTTTTTATGGAATAAGAAAAGAAATGGTTAGACTAAGAATATGAACCTTTTAACAGAGAGTAAAACACATCCAAGTACAGTAGAAGGGGAAAAAGGGAATTTTAAAGGTGCTATATCAGCCAAACCAGTATTCTGGGAAATTACTTATTACACAAAGAATGCTTCAAAACAAACACTATACAGAGCAAATACTTATTACACAGAGAATGCTTCAGAATAGACACTATACAGAGAAGAATTATAGGGTTGAACATAATAGATGTGAATACATGGTAAGAGTACAATATAGACTTATGCTTCAATACTACAGAACAGACTTATATTATAAAGAATACAAATACATGGTAAGAGTACAATATAGACTTATGCTTCAATATTACAGAACAACCTTATATTATAAAGAATACAATATAGACTTATGTATCAAAATGAGTATATGTTAGAGAAACCAGAATAGATCAATGTAAAGGATACTTTAGTTATGTTGTAAAATTAAGATGGTTTGTAACACTCTAATTCCAAATTCAGATGAAACAGGACAGATTAGAATGTGGCTGTAAGGAAGCCTAAGAGAAGTAGACTCAAGCAGGTTCAAACCAATTAAGAGACAAGACTTAGGCAGCACTATAGAAAATTATCAGCAAATTTGGAGATGGGTATAAATGTAGCTTGCAGGTTCAAAGTTTAAGTGCAGGTGACTGAATTCTAACAATTGTTAACAATGCAAAGTTTAAGCGCAAGGCAACATATCTTAACAATGCAACAATAAGTAATAAAACCTGAACTTACAGACTCCTATATGACTACTTATAGAGCTGATAAGATACAGGACAAAAAGAATAAAAAGTCACTAGTACAGTTATGAGGATGCAGGAAATAGAATGCAAGTAGATTGAAGAGATGATGCAAGGATGCAGGTATCCTAACTGAAACAATATGTAATGATGCAAATGAATCTGTAAATATATAAATAAATAAATAAAAAAGACTTACAGCTAAGGTGAATACTGAGATGCATATTATGCAAGTAAACTAGTTTGAAAGAAAACCAACAGGTGCTAACTGTATAGACAGATGGATTAACTAAATGTTAACTTACACTATAACATAGGGAAACTAATAATTAAAACTGGCAGTAGAGGACTAAGATGAAGTGTATATACAAGTAGATTAAAATTAGCAGTTAAACTACAATGGCAGCTAATGCAAAACAGAGTAAAACCAAAACCAAGAAAGTTAACAAAGTGTAATATCATAATGGTTTAAACTAGAATAGTGCCGAACCAAAACAGTGTAAAATCAGATAGTAGGCTAAGGCAGGGTTATGGACTAAAATTTAACAAAATTGCAGTTTATAGCACTAAAGGGGCAACATTGACAGAGTGGTTAAAAGGAGAAAATTACCATGCAATTAACTATAATATCAACACACTATTTATCCAAGCAGAGAGAGCAGAGCATTATTTATATAAGCAAGCACTATTAACAAGCAGAGTGAGCAAACAAAAGGTGTCAATCACCAGCTCAATCTAGAAGGTAACCTAGTAACTAGAAAACACAATACATAGATGTATGGATATTAACAGGATGTACCAAAAAAACTGAGATACAAGCAAGCATATTAAACATAGGTATGGGTTATAGACAGTGAACCAAAATATGTAGGGGGTATCCACCGGCCCTTGAATGTGACTTTGTTGCATTGGGTATGTCCGATTAAAGAAGATGTTAGTGTTGTTTATCTTGATATTATGAAGGTGGTGCAAAGATGGTCTGGATGTGACGTGAAGTGTCTTCAATAGAAGCAAGTCTTTGAGATTGCAAATGATGGAACTGACAGATGGAGAAAGTTCTGGAAGGTCCAAAATGTCAGGCTTGAATTTTTTCGCCGGTTGAAAGACATTTATCCATTGATCCAGTTCTTCATTAGTTACAATTCTTGAAAAGTCTGGAGAAGAAGATGAACCAGTCTGTGCTGTTCAAATATGATTGCTGCTCGGGGTTTAGTCGCTTTATGGCTGGGCTTGGGAAGTCACTGTCTGATATGAGTTCAACTTCTTCTATGTCTGAGTCAAGGAAAGTTGAAGGACTGAATGGTTGCTGTATCTCAGTAAAATGAGGGGGAGAGTGAGCAAACAGTTCAGAACTTTGAGTCTCGAAGGTGCCATTTTCTTCAACTAGCCATGTTTCTGCAATGGACCTTGAAGAGTCTGAGCTGGTGCCATAATGAAAACCCTCTTGTCGGTAACCTTCCTCTATGAAGAAAGAAATCTCAGACCTGTCTGGATCAGAGATAGCTTGGGATTCAATAGGGGTTGAAACCCAATCACTCTAATCAGTATCTGGTTCATCAATATCTACATTATAAAGCATCTCTTGATGGTAGTCATCATCATACTCAGGTTCTATGAAAGGTCCTAGAGCATGAAGATTATTCTGTATAGGAAATTGAGGTGGGTTTTGCAGCAGCAAGTCTTGGTGGTTGAGCAGATAGACATCAATGCAGTTTTGTTGTTCATGTCCTAGTCTGTGACAATGTCTGCAAAACAATCTTGGCGGCCCTTGATAGACAAAGTCAATTCTGTTGACGCTTCTATGATCATTAGGTGCAGTAGTCTCAAAATGAAGTGGCTGGGTAACATTTATTCTAAGCCTAATTTTCATGGTGCTCTAACCATTGCTATGGTGGATATGGTCATCATAAGCTACTAGAACTCCAAAGTTTTGAGTGTTTTCTATGACATTGAGAATTCTAGATTGTTCAGGAAAAAGATTTTGAAGTGTAATCTCAAAAATCTCAGAGGTGATTTCAAAGTTGTCAGGGAGAGAAGTGAAGCTACATGGTTGAAACATGAAAGTGTCTCCATAAATCACCCTAGTTCCTAGCCTAAGGACAACAAAATACTCAAAGCTAGATTCAAATTTGATTAAGTAAAAACCCCTACCAAGCTTGCTAATTGATAGTTCACCGGCAAGCTTCCATCTATATTTTAGAGCATTTCTTAAGAAAAAGGAGTTTTTATTCATTTTAGTTAAAAAACAACCCACCAGCTGATGCTGCCAATCACAATCAGAAAGAAAAGCATTCCTAGCATTAGACAAAAGAAAACCAGAGCTTGAAACATCTCTAAATCTACTAAAAGACATTGAAAAACCAGCTAAAAGAAGAACTGAACATTACATGAAAGGGAAGACAGGCAAGGAGCTAAGGAGAACATGAAATGGGTGAGATACAAAAGAACTTAAAATTTGATTTTCAGAAAATTGTGAAAAGTTTTGCAGAAAAAGTGGGTATGTGAAGAAAGATAGAGAAAGGTTACAGCAAGAAAATAGGCTTAGGGTTACCTGTTCAAATTTCCGATTGCCACCTCAAATTATTTATCTCCAAAAGGAATTTAAAATTGATCTGAGCAGACAGCAGCAACTGTGAGGATGAACAGTACACCTTGGAACTTGCAGAGAGGACCCTCTGAATTGAAAATTCGCCGTATAACAGAGAGGAAAGGTTGAGGGCTCATGATGAATTGAGTTCTTCCCGCAGGCGTAGACAACATCAAAAAGAAGAAAACGAATCGATAAAGGTACCATCAAATCAGACAAATCATCGTTTCAGCTTTAAAATTGGATGAATCGACGGATAGTTGAAAAGAAAAACGACCACAGCCATGAACCACCATTTACATCACCGAAATTTAGGGTTAACACCATATCTAATCAGAACTGTCCCCAACGCTTTTAAATGCTACATCTTTTTAGAGTGAAGCAATGAGTAATTAATAATGCATTATTAGGTGCAATTTATAGAATTATATAAGAGGGGATCCATGGACTCTCTTAGATGGACAAGGTCAAACAATTTACGTCATTTTCTCCATAAAACCTAAACGACAATGAATATAAGTGTAATATTTTGATGATACGTTCCTTTTATAAGACTCTACATTTCTACAAAAAATGAACACAATTCGAAATGTATAAAACAACCATTTACCCCTTTGAATATCAGCCGTTCAAAGTTAACGGTTGAAATTAAGATCGGTAGATGGTGAGGTACAATATTGTGTAGTGGTTTATACATGATATGACGTGCTTTGTTAGCGTGCTTTGCCGTGTTGTCCCACGTGCTCATCAATGCCACGTGATGTGTTTTGCCACTGTGCCGATTTTTCTGACCCATCACAACACATTAAGCTAATCTTGCTATGCCGTGCTGTGCCTGGCACATTTGTTTTACATTTTTCAAAATAAATATTTTCAACATATTTAGATATTATATGTATTGTTATTGAAATAATACGGCATAATGAATATAGAATGTCAAAAAATGGTTAAAATAAATACTCTTTTGCGAAATATACGAAAATATATGTTGTGTTGTACAATATTGTGTAGTGTTTTATACATGATATGACGTGCTTTGTTAGCGTGTTGTGTTGTGACACGTGATGTGCTGTTCCATTGTGCCGATTATTCTGGCCAAGCACAGCACGTTAAGCTAATCGTACTATGCCGTGCTGGGCTGATTCACGTACTAGGCTGGGTTGTGTCCGTGCTGGCACAACCCAATTTACGCCTACCTCTACATAAATTCATCCCCAAATGGCTAGATGTTTAAGGTTTGCTTGATATTTTCTCAAGAACTCTTGACTTGGCTATATGATTTGTGTTGTCAAAAATCTTATTCCGATCAAGTAAATCATTATCGGCAAAGATCAGCCATTTTCAACTATGTCATTATGTGTGCTAGGTGATTGCAAGATTATTCTAACATGTGCGTGAGGAAGACCTACTTTATAGATTACTCAATAGGTGTGATCAGAATTAGATTACTCAATACAAATGACCTGCTCTAAGGTAAGTTGTTGAGTTAATGCTATTCCCCACTCCATTCACATCACCACTTACCACTCAGATCCACATGTCCACACAGTTATGGTCAAGAATGTTCAGCCACGACCCACCCGCTCATCAAAAGGGTTTCTCACTCTCCAATTTTAGGGTCTAGATGTGGTCGAGTGGTAAGTAGTGCTGTGATTGGAGTGGGGAATAGCAGCTACGTGTAACTATCTTTGAAAACCTACTTTTGAAAAGAAAAGCTTTTTTTTTTTTTGATAAGTTAAAAAGAAAAGCAGAAACTAGGGGTGCTACTACTTTTTCCCTTTTATTTCTGTAAAATTAATATAATCACTTTTTTTTAATTTAACCTAAAGGTGATATATTTCTTCCATAATAATTATCATAAACCGTAATGATGCTTCAAAATAAATAAATAAATAATAATAATCATAAACCTTAACAAACAGTACATTTGGTAAAAAACGAAAAACAAAAAGAAAAGGGGTGTAAAGGAGGTGTAGGTTAAGCACGTGCGCATATCATTCCTCCATTAGCACGCCACACGCGTGAGGGAGATGGCTTAAAGTTCAAACATTATTTCTTGGAGTCCTCTTAAATGACAGAAAGAAGTAGAAAACACTAGCTGAACAAAATTTAGTGGCCTCTTTGATTATCAGTTTCTTCATTCTCTTATAAATATTCAATCATAGAAAGGTTGCGAATTTTTTATTGAAGAACAGATATTTCCTCGGTTTTGATTAAAAATTTATCAATTTCAGATCATTCTGATCCTATAATTCTTCTGCAATTGCTTGTTTCCGAGAACACTTTCCTGAAAAAACCCAGAAAATTTATCTTACTAACTCAGAAAATCTTATTACAGAGCTAAAGTTCTGTAAGAGCTTCTTTTGCTTTTTTTTTTTTTTTTTTTTTTCCTGTATGAGAGTGGTTGGTGAAAGACAAATTTCAATCACTCATGGAAGTTGGATATTTGTTAAGGGGTGTCTGATGAGAAACAATAAGGTTAAAAGATGAAATTTATGAAACTTGGATCTCGGCCTGATACTTTCTATACTACTGAGGCTGTAAGGTAAGCATATTATGACAAATCTTCCTAGTTTTTTTTTTTTCTTTTTTTTTCATTTTTTCTTTTTTGTGGAAATGTTATCTGCAAGGACTCGAACATAAGACCGTAATATGAGATTCTTCCTAATTTTGTTAATGAAATTTGTTGATAAATGTTTTGAATTGTGTTTTTGGTTTTTGAATGTAGGTCTGTATCTACTGAAGTGTCAAGCGATCTTATAATTCAAATTAAAGGATATAGATATTTGCTTCACAAGGTAAATGGTTTGAAGAAATCGTTTTGATATTAAATTCGGTGTTCTTCTATTATGGCATGAAGTATGTCAGCTTTCTATCATCATATCATTGATTTGGTTCAGTTTACTTGTCACAGTTTCCACTATTTTCGAAATGTTTACGCTTACAGCAGTTATGTTCGGAATCTTCGAATTCTTCTCCACAACAGTTGATTCAACTGCCAGACTTCCCTGGTGGAGTGGAAGCTTTTGAGATTTGTGCGAAATTCTGCTATGGTATTACGATTACCCTTAGTTCCTTCAACATTGTGTCAGTCCGTTGTGCGGCTGAATATCTTCAAATGACCGAGGAAGTGGAGAAAGGAAATCTTATTTGCAAGCTTGATTGTTTCTTAAATTCCTGTATCTTACGCGGGTGGAAGGATTCAATGTTAACTTTGCAGAGTACAAGATCATTACCGTTGTGGTCAGAAGAACTTGGGATTACAAGCCGCTGTATTGATGCTATTGCCTTGAAAATTCAATCCCACCCCTCAAGACTGAATTGGTCACATAGTACCTCTAGAGGCAGGGATGATGCTTCATTGTGTAACGGAACAGAGAGTCAACGCCATAGAACTGCATCAAAAGGTTGGTGGGCTGAAGATATCGCTGAATTGGGTGTTGATCTCTACTGGCGAACCATGGTTGCAATCAAAGCTGGTGGGAGAATACCTGCTTATCTTATTGGGGAAGCACTGAAAATCTATGCTTCAAGGTGGTTACCCAACATCTGTAAAGATGTAAATGGTAACAAACACAGTGGAAATGATCAAGGTTCAGAAGCAACGAGTGACATAACCTCGAAACATCGGTTGATCTTAGAATCAATAGTAAGCTTACTTCCAATGGAGAAAGGGTCTGTCTCTTGCGGCTTCTTGCTTAAGTTTTTAAAAGCTGGTAACATACTTGGTGCTTCTTATTCATCTAAGATTGAATTGGCACGGAGAGTTGGACTCCAGCTAGAAGAAGCGACTGTTAGTGATCTTTTAATACCTTCACTTTCCTACACGAATGAGACAGCTTACGATGTTGATATAGTCTTGTCCATATTAGAGCAGTTCATGCAAGGGCAGAGTCCTCCAACAACCCCCCCAAGGGCCAAGACAAGTTTTGAGAAGAGGAGAAGGTCAAGGTCTGCAGAACATATCGATTACGAGTTTCAGGAAAGTAGGAGATCATCTTCAGCATCACATAGCTCAAAACTTAAGGTGGCAAAGCTTGTAGACGAGTATCTTCAAGAGATTGCTAGAGATGCAAATCTGGCTCTGTCAAAGGTCATTGCTCTTGCAGAAGCTATACCAGATTTTGCAAGGATCGATCATGATGATCTTTATAGGGCCATTGACATTTACCTAAAGGTAATTATCACATTTTTTTTTTATAGTTTAAACTCTTCAGTTGCTTACCCTTTTTTTAACAATTCTAAAACCATGCTTTCCAACAAGGGCTGGGCACACTCCAAAAAAATCTGTATCTGTGCAAAACCTTTCGAACATAAAGGGCCGGAGGCTAGTTCAGAATGGATTACATTTCACCACGAGTGTTCACTTTATATGTTATCTATTTTCTGGATCAAATCCAAAATAAGTTTCTGAAAATGACTTGGCCGAGCATGTTTCTTTAATGCACACTGTCGAAGAAGCACAGTTTAAAACTAGATTTTGATAGAATGGAATGTTTGCAATTTTTTGTTCAATCCAGTCACACCCGGAACTGAGTAAGAGTGAACGGAAAAAGTTATGCCGCGTTCTGGATTGCAAGAAGCTATCCATGGAAGCCTGTATGCACGCCGCACAGAATGAGCTACTTCCGTTGAGGGTAGTCGTACAAGTCCTTTTCTTTGAACACGCAAGAGCAGCAGTAGCCGGTGGCCAAGTCACTGACCTACCTAGTAACATCAAAGCACTTTTTCTCAACCATGGAGATGATGCGTCAAGGATTCAACAGCAATTAGCAAGCAAAGGAACTGGTCCAGCAGACGATGAATGGAGTACTGCCTCCAGCCTTAAATCACCAAAGTCAAAGTTATCAACACTTAGGATGAAATTAGCCGAAGAAGATAACGACATTGATGATAATGGTCATGTAAGAACTTCAAAGCTTAAAGGTGTTTTCTCGATTCCTTCTAGACCAAGAAGGATGTTGAGTAAGTTGTGGTCTAGTAATAGAAGTGGGAGTGAAAGACATTGATCTATGTTTTTGTATTATTCTTTTTCTTAAGGTGGCAAATTGGTAATATGGAAGAAATACTTCATACTGTAACTTACTTTAGGATTAGTCGTGTTTTCCCATTGTTGGTGTACTCAATCTTAAATAAAGTTTCCAAAGTAGGAAACACCGAGAGTTTCAGTTCGCAACCATTCAATTCCGCCGCTTTAATAATCTAGCTCAAGGCAGGGTATTGTTTTATGTTTTATGAGCATTTTAATTATAAGCGTTTTTTTTTTTTTGTTTTGGCTGATGCACTTTAAGTATTAATACTCCCTCCATTTCTTGAAAGAGTTACTATCAGTTTTTCACTTTAACCTAAAAATAGTCAAACTAAAAAAATGGCAGTAACCTCTTTACTAGAAATAGAGAGAGTATTTAATACCCTTTAGGCAAATCAACGAGCTCATGTTAGGTACATAAACTTAGCAGAGCCTCGCATACTTTTGGTCCTAGCACACCCTTTCTTCTCTTCCATTTTCATTTTTCAACTTAGTGTTGAAATCACCCCAATCACCCATGACAAATTCCAATAGCAAGAAACATCGTAAAGTTCTACTCAAATTCCAAATTAACTGACTCTGAGTGTAACCAAGAGGATCCACTGGAAAAGTCAGATTTATTGATTAAAGTAACCAAGAGGCGGCATATTTTCCGGTAAGAGATTCAACAACATCTACTATGTTATTTTTTTGTTTTTTTTGTTTATTTAAACCGGCCTCTTAACAAACAACTGAGACGACCCAAAAACAAAAAGTCTCGGTGTAGTTACACCCATAACATCATTACGAAATTCAGAAAGACTTGGTATATTATTGATGAGGTGTCAAACTCACAAAAGATATATTCCTTACTTTTCTTACACTAATAAATAGCACAATGATAAGCAGGTTCGTTCCTAAGGGAGAGTTGAGCTAAAGTTGTCGATTTAATTTCTGAAAATATAAATAATGCAAAAACTACAAAACAAATATGAATGTGGACAATGAGGATGAGAATGATTAGGGGGTCTTTCTCCACTAGTGAACTTGAATCTTCTTTGAAATACGTTTACTAACAATCCTAGACAAGTTAAAAGTTCAACAAGTCTATCAAACTCCAAAGTCACTTCGTGGAATAAGTTCTCTACTCGTGTCTAGTCAATCAAGCCACTTTGAATAAGCTCTCTAGTGTAACTTAACTAACCGGTATGTTCTATGAGTCGGATTGATCCTAACCACATGCACATAAGTTCGACATGTTAACTTAGGGTTGTCAAGTACACATCAAAATCCACAACATCCCATTGTAATGTTGATGTTTTGCTACTTGTAATCTTAACAATTACGAATTAAGACTCCAAAATCTAGCTTTAGTATCGCAAAAAAGTTATTTCATTGGCCACTCAAATTCCCTGCAAACAATCCATGGTCATAAACGCGGTAAAAGACAAACAATAAAACGATATTGGGAAGAGAGATCATCTAAGCATATTCTTTAGGGACTGGAGATCAGCAGTGTTGGACCAAAATTTTCAATGTCCACACAAATCAACTGACTGCCTCAATTCGTCATGTTGATTATTTACCAAGTATGAAGTACTAATTCCTATTACATGAAACTTTCCAACATTGGTTGAAGCAGAAAAAACTAATCGAATTACTTTAGGTGAGATTTAACATGTTGTAAGCACCTTGTGTTAGAAATCTTTATGCGGAAACAAGATAGATCACATACCTCTGGTCATCGCTGATTTGATCTTGATGAATGAAAGAACCATTAAAGAAATCCCAAAGAAGAATGCAAGAATCACAACCGCTTCCATGATCAGTAGAACACAATGAAGTAAGAATAATTATTACAAGGTCTGTCTACACTCTTACTAATCCTTATATCTCTCTGATTGATGGTTGCAGAAATTTTGAGATTGTTTTTAGTGAGTGTAGGGACCTATTCTTGATCTCCTTAAATAACTCTTCTATCAAGAGTCACAACAGACATGAGAACCAATTCCAAAAGACACATACTTTCATGGGAAAAGACACAACCTTAGGTGTAGAGACATGTCTGTTAGAAGTAACCGTTTCCTGTGATGATTTGGCACATGGGCCATATCACTGTTTTTCTAACATTCTCCCATTTGGGCCATGTGGCACAAACTTGTTTTGTAGCCGACATTTCCCTTCATCTTATAAGTAAGTGAATTTGGAATATTATTTATATGGCCAGTGATAGTACTTAATAAAATGAAACATATAAATAAAATTAATGCACGAATCATGGCGGTCCAAACTCTATTAGTGAGCAATCCCTTCCATGTATCACGATAACATCATTTTCATAAATAGGCCCATCATAATGGCTTTATGAGTAAGTACCAATTACTTATTCAGGTCCAACTGTTGTCTCCAATGAGACATTTCTAATTTTTCTAAAACTTTATGTATACAACCTAATGAAAAATATAGAAATTAATCTTATTCCCTTATGCTGCAAGTTACATTATTCAGAAAGTGTCTAAATGCACAATACTTAATACACATCAGAGGTTGGTCAGACCCATATGCTTAACATGCTCCCTATATAAGTGAGGATATAATCCTTTTGTCAATGGATCAGCAAGCATCATTTCAGTGTTTATGTGCTCGATAGTCACGTGATTTAACTCGACACGCTCTCTGACAGGTACTTTATATCGATATGCGTATTCCTACTCCCACTTTTCTTATTGTTAGAGTAGAAAAATGCAGCTGAATTATCACAGTACAACATTAATGTCTTAGAGATAGAACCCACAATTCTTAGCCCAGTGATAAAATTCCGTAACCATTTAACTTGTGAAGTTGCTTCGTAACATGCTACAAATTCTGCCTCCATAGTTGATGTTGCAATCAACGTTTGTTTGGCACTTCTCCAAGAAATTGCTCCTCCGACTAAAAGGAAAATATATCCTGAAGTTGACTTTTTAGTATCAACATCACCGGAAAAATCTGAATCTGTATACCCAATTACTTCTAAAGGGTCATCAGATCGTTTATAAGTGAGTACAAAATCTTTGGTTCCTTGTAAGTAACGTATTACTTTCGTTGCAGCACGCCAATGCTCCAAACCATGGTTACTTTGGAATCTGCCTAACATTCCAACTGCGAAAGCAATGTCAGGTCTTGTACAGACCTGTGCATATATTAAGCTTCCAACCGCTGATGCATATGGAATGTTTTCCATCATTTTTCGTTCTAGATCATTCTTAGGACAATGATCTAAACTTAACTTATCTCCCTTCTGAATAGGTGCTATACTAGGTGCACAATTCTCCATTTGGAACCGTTCTAAAACTTTATTTATATAGGCCTTTTGAGACAGTCCTAATGTCCCTTGGGACCTGTCTCTATGAATCTCTATGCTAATGACATAAGAGGCTTCACCCTTATCCTTCATTTCAAAATTTTGTGAAAGAAACTGTTTAACTTCATATAACAGTCCTAGATCGTTACTAGCCAACAAAATATCATCTACATATAGGATAAGAAAGATTATCTTACTCCCACTAACCTTGAGGTATATACATTGATCCACAATGTTTTCTACGAAACCAAATGAAGAAATCACATTATGGAATTTTATATACCATTGGCGGGACGCTTGTTTAAGCCCATATATAGATTTCCTTAATTTGCAAACTAGATGATCACCTTGACTTGAGGTTGCACCATGTATACTTCTTCATCTAGACTTCCATTGAGGAATACAGTTTTCACATCCATTTGGTGTAACTCTAAGTTGAAATGAGCTACTAATGCCTATGATTATTCGCAATGAATCTTTCTTTGAAACTGGAGAGAAAGTCTCATGGTAATCAATACCTTCCCTTTGAGTAAATCCCTTAGCTACAAGTCTAGCCTTGTGTCTTTCAACATTACCTTTGGAGTCTCTTTTGGTCTTAAAGATCCATTTACAACCAATAGGTTTAACTCATTTGGGTAATTCTACAAGGTCCCAAACTTGATTATTAGCCATGGAATCCATCTCGTCTTTCATGGCTTCGAGCCAAAATTTGGATTTTGCACAATTAACAGCTTGTGAAAATGTTACTGGATCATCCTCAACTCCGATGTCATAGTCACATTATTGAAGATAGACTTCATAATGTGAGGAAATTTCAGATTTTCTTGATCTTGAGGATCTCCTTAATGGAATCTCAACATTTTCATTTTGAATATGTTGCATTTCAGGTTCCATTATGATCGACTCTTCATTAAGTGGTGAGTCTTGAACTGCCACTTCCTCTTGTATGACATTTTGTGAAATGTCTTGCGAAGTGGGTAGTTCTAAATAAGGTGCACGTGTAGTTACTCGATCACGCCCTTCTTCAAATACAATTCTTTGAAGACTCCCACTGATATTGCCATCCTATATAAATCTTGCATTTCTAGCCTCGACTATTTTCATTCTATGATTAGGACAATAAAACCTAAACCCTTTGGATCTCTCCGCATAGCCAATGAAAAATCCACTGACTGTTCTTGGATCCAATTTTCTTTCTTGTGGATTATACACCGGAACCTCAACTTGACAACCCCATACATGTACATTTCTCAAACTTGGTTTCCAACCATTTAATAACTCAAAAGGTGTTTTTGGAACTGCTTTACTTGGAACTCTGTTTAAGATGTACACAACGGTTTTTAAGGCCTCACTCCACATAGAAATCGGGAGGGTAGAATTACTAACCATACTCCTTACCATGTCCATCAATGTACGATTCCTTCTTTCAGCTACACCATTTTGTTGTGGAGAGCCAGGAGTCTTATATTGAGCAATAATTCCATGTTCTTCAAGGAATTTTACAAATGGACCTGGTCTTTGTCCTGTTTCTGTGTATCTTCCATAATATTCACCACCTCTATCTGATCTCACAATCTTTATTACTTTACCAGTCTGTTTCTCTACTTCTGCTTTAAATGATTTAAAAGCATTTAATGATTCACTTTTATCATCAAGAAGATAGAGATACATAAATCTTGTATGATCATCAATAAAGGCGATGAACCATTTTTGACCATTCAAACATGGAGGTGTAAACGGTCCACATATATCAGTATGAATGATTTCCAAAACGTTGGAACTTCTCCTAGCACCTTTCTTTATCTTGTTAATCTGTTTTCCCTTTATACAGTCTACACAAGTACAGAAATCAGAGAAATCAAGAGTTTGTAAAACACCCTCTTTCACTAACCTCTTTAACCTTGCAATGGAGATATGTCCCAATCTTCTATGCCATAACATAGATGATTCTTCATTAACAATACTACGCTTTATGCCAATACTTTCGGTTGTAGTGCAAAGGTTATGGTTAAAAGAAGAATGTAAATTAAGCTTGTATAAACCATTTTCAAGTTTTGCAAAACCAATAACAACCGAGTCTTTTAACAAACTTAAAAAACTATTTTTAATATTAATTTCAAAACCAAAAGGAACAAGTCTTGAAACAGAATTAAGATTTCTAGAAAACGAAGGAATGTAAAAAGTTCTTTCTAAATCCAAAGTAAAACCAGAGTTAAGAACAAGTCTAAAGGTTCCAACAAATTCAAAAGTTGAAGGCATTCTATTCCCAGAATAGATGTAACGTTCACTATTTGTTGGTTTTCTTTGGTTAAGGAAACCCTGAATAGTATTGGCAATGTGGATTGTAGAACCAGAATCAATCCACCAAGTATTGTGATGGAAATCGACCATATTAGATTCAAAACATACTAATGATATGTTGTAATTTTGTACACCGTAAGTCCCACCATTCGATATTGGGATATGAAGAGATGGAATATGCAAAATGGTAGATTGCATAACTAGAAATGATAACAAACAAGCATGTTCAATATCAATTATCGAAGCAAACACAACAAAAATCTAGATATTCAACCAATGTCTAATATTCTAGTTAAAAACTTCAATTTATTGTAACCCTCCTGTGGGTAAAAGTCACAACAACACATAATATCATAAATACAAATAACATACATGTATATATGATTCCGTATGATATGACTAATAAATTTAAAATATCAAATTAAAAACATCTTTACCTATGGGCATTAAGAAATTTTCAATCTAATATTTTATTTAATATCATATCCCAAACAATACCTAAAGACTTCCTTGTGGGTCCGGGTCTCTCAACGTATAATTGTTTGCAATATTCAGAACTTTAAATTTCAAATTTTGTAAGATGCTGCGGCTAATCTTATAAAATAAATTAGTTAATTAACTCAAAAGAATTAAAACAAACTAAATAATTTCCTAAAATATCTCACGAACACAATCATGGAGAAAAGAAATGAAGCAGCAATTATAGGATTTAAAGGAATTAATTTCAAACCCTATATTAACGTGTGTTTTTTTTTAAATCTCAATTACGTTTTTAATCTAATATAATCTCATATGAGATAATTAAGGAAATAATAATAACTAATATTGAGATAATTAAGGAATAATAACTCACGATTATCAAAATCGTCCGTTAGATATACTAATCATGATATGGACCCTCTCAACGGTTTTTGCAAGCAATGAAAACACATTACCGTCGTGATAACAGGGATCAATTAGATTGTAATTCTAATCGATCAAAAAATCCTATTGTCATATAAATATATGATCGTAATCATGATTACTATCGTCAAATCAAACAAGGACCATAGCAGCCTATGCTCTGATACCAAATGTAAGAAATCTTTATGCGGGAACAAGATAGATCGCATACATGTGGTCATCGCTGATTTGATCTTGATGAATGAAAGAACCATTAAAGAAATCCCAAAGAAGAATGCAAAAATCACAACCGCTTCCATGATCAGTAGAACACAATGAAGTAAGAATAATTATTACAAGGTCTGTCTCCACTCTTACTAACCATTAAAGAAATTTTGAGATTGTTTTTAGTGAGTGTAGGGACCTATTCTTGATCTCCTTAAATAACTCTTCCATCAAGAGTCACAACAGACATGAGAACCAATTCCAAAAGACACATACTTTCATGGGAAAAGACACAACCTTAGGTGTAGAGATATGTCTATTAGAAGTAACCGTTTCCTGTAATGATTTGGCACATGGGCCATATCATTTTTTTTCTAACACCTTGCACCTGGTGATGGGATGTATAATGGCTGCACCTTAGAGACTTGCCCAAATCGATTCCTTCCTTGCAATTGTGGATTACGCAAACTCACTTTAGTAGACATCCACACAAACTTTGAGAAACTCATCAATTTTCACCATTTGATCTAATAAATCAACGGCAACAACGCAATTTCTTCATCTGACTTCACTACCAAAACTCCTCTTTTTTTTGCTACTTTATTGCTTGAAAACTATTAATGTAATGAGTACCCATTCTTTCATTCTTCAAACATAATCAAAGATTGCCTCTAATCCTTCTCCGTTCATCACATATTCAATAGCAGTTAGAAACTCGATCTTCCCTATATTTCCTCGGTCAAAAATGAGTTTGAAAACCAAATATAATCGGCCCAAACTTTGTGTCCATCTCGACATCGATTACTTGTCCTTATCCCTAGATTCACACTCATCAAACCCATGGCAAATGCAGTGGAAACTTTCCTGAGAACTGGTCGCGAAGGTGGTTCAGTTGTTAACAGGGTCGTTCTGAAAAGAATTTGCCCGAAGAGAACTAAATTTTTTTTGCCCCTGTACAGAGACACGAAGGATGTTTTTTCTTTGATATGGCTACAATTACACTAATATGCGAGGCGGCCGAAGGTCGCGGCGATTATTTTCGAACAAATCGCATAGTTAGTGTGTAATTCCGATTCACAAATAGAATACTGCTATAAGAAAAATAAACAACTAAAAGTTAAAATGAAAAAAGTCAATAACCAAAGTGGTAAATAATTTTTTTTATAGTTTACGGAAGATAATCGAAGGGGTAAGAAAATATTATTTTGCTTTTATCTACTTTAAATAGCTTACTGGTGATGTGAATTAGTAAACTAGCATACGGTGGTCCGAAATGGGGAAGAAAATGGAGGAACCAGGATGGGAGAAGGGGTACAGTGGTCCGAGATGGGGAAGAAACGGAGGAGCCAGGATGGGAGAAGAGGAAAGAAAAAAGATGGAGAAAAAAACTAAAAACGTTTTTATTAAAGTTAAACTACTTATATAAATCATTTCCGGTCCTTAAAATTCATATAATAACAATCAAGTCCATTTTTCTGTTTTATTTAATGAAAACCTCTTGAGAACAAGGCTTTTTGTTTCCCCTGGGCCTTTGTTGCCTGCAAGTGGGGCTTTGCCTGCTTGTCTATCAGGCACGGTCCTGGTTGTTAAGAACAAAATTACAAGAGATATTGTAAACGGAACTCGACCTCATTCTTTAGTACAAAGTAAACTAGAACTAGGTGGCCCTGAACGAACGCCTGTCTATATTTATCAGTCTCAGCTGAAATCATCCGGCTTCCCTGAGCATGCATCACTGGTGCTCTAATAATCATGTGTTTGATGCTTTAAAGTCTTGCATCTGTCTATCCTTCGAGTCTGTAAAACAGAAAAAGTCTCCGAGCAATGAATTAAGTACCTATTTTCTTTGTTTCACGTCACATGACTCCAATGTACCTACAAAATGCAAACAAGCGTAATATCCAACTAATACAAGAAAAATAACTAAGAAATAAGTGTAAGAAACCGATATTAGAATTAGGTATTTTAGGAACTTATCAATTATCAATCCAGATGCCTTAATGAATTTTGGCACCCTAATTCTTGGCCAATCTATCAGCAACAAAATTGGTCTGTTTATATCTTTGGTGAAATCTCACTTGATTAAATTTGCGTTTGAGAACATGGGTTTCCTTGACAAGTCTGAAGTTGTCCCAGCTTGGCTCAATTTCCTTTTTACATAGTTGAATAACATAGCATGAGTCTCTCTCCACTTCCACACAACATATGTCCAAATCGGTGGCTAGATTAAGCCCATCTCTGATTGCCCAAACTTCAGCCACGTTGTTGGTGTTCTTGTAAATATATTTCCAAAGCAAGCAACGAAACCTCTACCTTCATCCCTAATGATTCCTCTAACACCTTGTTGATAGTGGTTTTTAGCTTAGGGTTAAAATTGTAAAACCTTGCATCTGATGTGACGTCACTCTGTAAGGAAACGGAGCAGTGAGTGCTAACCTCTCCACTGGAATAGTTATTGAGCCGTTCAATATATTTACATGAAATTTATCCAGACTGGCACATGTAGCAACCATCCCAGATGTTCTGTAAATTTCGGCGCCTTGCCTATATTCACTTAATACAAGTTTTTTTGAAGGCTTTTTATGCTATGTTCCCCGGCTGAACCCTTAATGTTGATATGGCATGACAATTTGTGTTCACTCGCAGCAGAGTAGCACGAATTTCCAAATATCAAGGATAGGTCTTTGCATAAAGTATTCAATCAGAAAGCATGCTGCTCTCTGGTAATGAAATTAAAAGAACTCTGTGTCAAGATATATAATTCAATCGATTACCCTGGCTAACTTGCAAAAGTTAGGGTTTTGCGCCTTGCGCAGTATATCAGACCTTGCTTGTCGAAATTTAAGCCTAGGAAAACTAGGTAATTAATCCGCCATGGATTAGTAGACACAAAATCTTGCCCAGAATCAGAAAACAGGGAGCCGCAGGATAGGAGCAGTAGAAAGGGAGGCGTGGCCATGCCTTAGGCCAGCCGGCGCCATTTTCCATTAGCCACGCCCCATCCTAAACAGGCCCTATTTCCATCGACCAATCAGGTCGCCTTAAACTGGCCACACACACATAAGTTGTGGATGGGCCCATACTTGTCGGCCCCTTTTTAGATCGACCAATCAGGTCGCTCTAAAGCCGCCACACTCACACCAGAAGTGTAGCCACGCCCATGCTTGGACGGCCCCCTCTCCTTCCTACCGACCAATTAGGTCACTTTAAATGCGCCACGAGCACTAGAAGTGCGGCCGCGCCTCATGTTTGGCCGGCCCCTTTTCTTGACCAATCAAGTCGCTCTAAACCCGCCACCATATATTAAAGGCCAAACGCACCCTGCCGCGCCACCATACTAATTGGCAAGCCAAACGCGCCCTGCCATAACAACATATTAATCGGCATGTCAACATCCCACTCTACCGTAGTAACATGCCGCCAAGCCCTAACTTTGGCCACGGCACCAAATCCTAGCCTTGGCCACGCCGCCAAGCCCTAACTTTGGACACAGAGCCAAATCCTAGCCTTGGCCACGCCGCCAAGACCTAACTTTGTCCACGACGCCAAATCCTAGCCTTGGCCACGCCGCCAAACCCTAACTTTGGCCACGGAGTCAAGTCATAGATTTGGCCATGCCACAACGCCACCATGCCGCAGCCATTAGGGTTTCGACATGCCAAACCCTAATTTGTGCAAAATTGCTACGCCAACCAAGCCAAATAATATTCCCAGAGCGTTGGGATCGATGTGGCAACATGGCCAATGTTGCCAGATCCATATTTGGGTCTAACACGAATATGCCAAAACAGCTACCACGGCTACACCACTAGCATGACGCTATGCCACGGCTACGCCACTATGCTAATGGCGCCACTTTGCTACACAACAAAGATATTGCCATAATCAACGACTACCCTTCTTCATGAGATGCAATCTCAGCCATTCAAGTTCGCCACCAAACTGACGGACTTGTGGCAAGTTTTAGGCGGCCGGCCAAGGCAAGCCTAATATCATCACATGCTATTTTCTTATGGAAAGTCTCTTGACTTTGACTTACCACACATAGCAACCTGCTACACGTTTTCCACGAAAACACTCGAGACATCAAACATGTCACAAACTGGGGGATACTCATCAGGGTATTGGTCTGGCGGTTTACAGCGTGCGGCGTGCAATACGCCCGTTATAAGAAAGTGTCATGAAGTGGGACAATTAGTGGTGATGAAAGTAACGGTGTAAACTAATTCACTTCCTTCATCATGGAAGCATAATGCCCGACGTTTACACGTTACTCTATTCTTCCACCACTCAATCGTTTCCATTTCGTACGAGACCATGGTACGTTTCAATATGACTTGTATAAATAGGTTTCACCTATTTACCACGAAAGCCAAGTTTTGGTCGGAAACAACACAGTATCTAGAAATCACCTGGTAGCTTTCCATCCTGCTAGCCAGTTCTACTTTCAGATACAAGTCATAAACAACTACACCATCAGAATCAACGATTTTGGTCTCAACACTCTCTTCGCTTCCCTCCCTAAGACCAACCCTTATCCTTCACTTTGTGACCGAAGAAAGCCTGGAACGGCCATTTCTTGGTTTAGGCCAGGATTGTACAGATTGATCTCTCGAATCAAAAGTACTCCCATGCAGTGCATTGTTTAGGGTTTAGATTCGTTTCTCATCCACACACCCGAAATTACCAAAATCAGCAGAAATGGTTTTCACCCACAAAAAATTGGCGACCACAATGGGAGATTAATCTCTCGGTTGCAATACCAATTTCCAATTTAATTTTTCTTTCAATCCCAATTTCAAGATGGTAGAACTCAGGTCCGGATCAGCAACAAACCCTGGAAACACTAGCGCTGAAATTACTCTCGGTATTAACATTCCTTCCAGTGTCATTAACACGCCACCTGTCAACACCAGCGGCGCGGAAAATGTCCTTCAGGTGTTACACCTCCGGTCACCAGAGCCAGAGCCGCTTCCGCCACCCCCAACGTTCCTTCAAGTGTGATACCTCCAATCGCCACCAGGGCCGCTGCTACCCCGCCAGGATGAGAAACTGGGAGAGCCATAGGAAGCCGATTCCATATTACCATTGCTGATTTGATGGAAAGACATGAAGTTCTCGCTAGATCTCATACGGACATGGCTCCGACTCAGAAAGAGGTGCTTGTTTTCCTCAAGACACTAACGGAGGGGCTACCACAAGCATCACGCCAACCAGAGCCAATGCGAAACGCCTTCAATACTCCTGGCACCGACAACTCAGAAGGGCGCAACTTTGTTGATGAAGAGACTCATTCAGGAGCTCCAGCAGAGAAGAATCAACCATCCAATTTTGTCACACGAGAAGATTTAGAACGACTTCTTCGAAACCGAGACAAAAGAGATTCTGCGGATATGCATCAGCATCAACCCCCGTATCCTCCTGAAGTACAAAGAATTCCTCTTCCGAGAGGATACTCTTCTCCTCAATTCTCCCTGTATGACGGCACCGGTAATGCGCATGAACATGTCTCTCGATTTTTGGAATCCTTGGGCGAGCACGAATACAATCATGTTCTCTGTTTGAAGGAATTTTCAAAGTCACTTACCGGAAGAGCGTACACATGGTACAACAACATTGTACCAAACAGCATATCCAACTGGGGTGACATGTTTACAGCTTTCTACAAGAAGTACTTCTTTGTGTCTGAGCAAATTATCTTCTCAGATCTAGGAAGGATGTTTCAACGAAACAATGAACATCCAAATGATTATGTCAAAAGATTCAAAATTCAAGCGCTGGATTGTCACGACCCAAATGTGACCGAACAACAATTAGTGGATTCTTGCATCAATGGCATGGTTCTCATCTACCGTGCCTTACTGGAGAATCTGTGATTCCATACATTCTCTGAACTTCATGAGGCTGCTAAACGGTAGGCCACAACAACACCAGCATTGTTGGAAAGAACCAGGCCAGCCAAGTGTGATTGCAGGAAATCCTACAATACATCCCTCACAAGAATTCATAACATTCAACACATCTTTAAGATCAACAATCACACTTTTTATTAATTGAGTTTAAGAATTTTACAAAGGGGAAATAAAATCAAGAATACAACTATCGCTCTAGACTTTCTCTCTCCTCAAAACTTTCCCTCCACTCTAAAAAGATCTCTCTCTCCTCTTAGGCCTACTCGGCCCTTTATATAGGACATTACATATTGGATGACATCTAAGCTATCCTTTATTTTCGGATCTGGCTTGCGACATTCTCGCAAGTATTCAAATGTTAAATCTCGCAATGCTCCTAAATCTCGCTAGGTCCTCACACCTTTCTCGTGTTCAAGCTGTCGTCATCCATTGCGTCATTTTTATTACCAATCTGCGATATCTTCGCAGTATGTTATTCAAAGATTTCGCAAGGATATTAATGTTGCGATATTTTGATCCTACATCTTGCCTCTTCTCATGTCTTCTCTGTGAAGGAGAGAATGTCATGAGAACTAGTACTTTTAAAATGTCGCAGCGGTTCATTTTTCCATATTCTTCTGTATTGACATGATTCTGTAATTTTACGCAGAATTTATTACACGTATCTCTTCTTCCATCCATTTCTTGACACGTCTTTTTCAACCGCTATTTCTCAACCGTTCACGTCTACTCTTCACATTAAATGTGTTTATCTTCTCGAGAACTCCTCTCTCTATATATATTCTTCTCACTCTTCTATTCTTCTTTTTTACTTTCCTTCTTATATTTTCTGCAATTTTCCTTCAACGTTTCTCCGTAACTTTCGTTTCTGCTGCTGTAAATCTTATTCTTTCTACTTCTTTTGATCTTCAGTTTTTTCTTCATTCCCATACTGAAAATGCCTCCAGTTGGTCGTAAATATGAAACTTCTTTGGAAAGAGTTCAGAAAGATTTCGAAGAGAAGGGTTTCACATTAACCGCTATTCCCAATCAAGAATCTAAATCCATTCTCTCTACCAAATTGTTTTCTGTTCATCATTGTGATTATAAGGAAATCATAATTTTGCTTGGTCAGATTCTCGCTGGCCTTCCCATTCCTCTCTATGATCCTGATCTTCCCTTATTTTATGAAATTCTTGCTCATGCAAAATTTTCGCGAGCTATCTATCAATTAAGTGGGGATTGTATTCGCTTAATGATTGAATTCGCCAACCACTGTGCTGGTAAAGGATCTCTTTATCCAAAAGAAGTTAGGGATCCTGAATATGAGGATTTAGAAATACTCGCTGAAAAATACACCGTTGAGAGTTTCTTTGAAAATTATGAAGTAATAAACATGAAAAATGATAAAACTCGCTGGGGTGCTCGCTTGAAGAGGAAAGAAAATGTTGCTAGCGATAGAGTACTTATGCAGGACATTGATTGGCATTATAGCAAGAATAATATTCGTCGTCACTCTAAAGACGACAGATGGTGCGTCTTTCCACTAGTTTTGAAAGGACCTTATATTTCAGGTCCAAATGTGCTTCCTGCGAATCTCGCTACTTATCAACCTTGGGTATTTAATTGGCCCGATAAAGCAAAAGAGGTATGTCTTGAAATCTTGCTCACTACATAATCTTTCATTTGTTGTTACTTTCTTGTTCTCTAATTCTTGCGATAATTTTAGATTAAAAAGCTGAGATCGAGCTATAAGAGAACCGGGAAGGCTAGCACTTTATCTGCTCTGCGCTCCATCACAGATGAAGTAAGAAACATCTTTATATTTTTAACAATATTGTTGCCTCTATTTCTTATCTTCATGTGTGTGCGAAGGTTGGTGTTGTAGATGTTGAAGAAGAAGAAAGTTCTAAGGTTGCGAAGACCAAAGACAAAGGTAAAGGTTCTCTTCGCAAGGAGAAATCTGCTGCTCCACCTTCAAAGAAATGAAAAGTTCATTCTCCTTCTCCTTCAAATATTCAGCCTAGTGAAAGTTCTGACGATGATGATGATAATAATAGTTCTTTCGCAAGGGAAGATTTTCTACCTGAATCTTATATGGCACAACTATCTAGCATCTTCTCTGACTCCATGCAAGGGATTAGGGATGATCATCTTACTAGCACATGTAGAGCTCTTGCGAATATCTGTGATGCCCCTCTACTGGATGGTGATGATTCTCTTCATGGAGTCTCCAGATCGGTGACTCCTAGCTTTCTGAATTCACTTGGTATCTTGGTATGCCTTCATTTCTCTATCTTTTCATAGTTATGATTTAAAATTATATCTTGACAATTTCTTCAATTTCTTTCACAGACTGGGAAGGCTTCTTTTGCTGTTGCCTCAGATTTGGAGAAAAGACGTAAGATCCTTGAAAAGAAGAATCTTCCATTTCGCCAAAGAATTGAAGGACTAGAGGATGAAGCTGTGGATCTTCGCGAGAAGAACAAACAATTAGAAATTGATTCTTCTTCTCAGAAGAACAAAATATCTAGTCTTCAGGATGCCAATAAGCAACTTTATGGTATGAAATTTTTCATTTTTCCTTTATTTTATTTTATCATTATCCCCCCTCACCTAACTTATCATTTTCGCAGACGTTTATAATCTTTCTGATGAAGCCATTCTTCTTCACACATTCCCCAATTCTATGGATAATAATACCCTCCTTGAACACCTTAATAATTCCTTAAATAGTTTTTCAAATGACAAGATAAACTCTCTTCCCATAAATGAACTTAGATCCAAACTTCGCCTCTTAGAAATTGACCATAGATCCAGCTTGGGTTTAGCCAACCAATTTAAGCATTTCTATCTTAATTCTAAAGAGGAAATTAATGTTTTAAGAACCAAGATCAGCAATCTCATAGATGATAAAGATCGCATCGCTAGACAAGGTGCTCAAGCGTTAGCGAAATTCCAAAAGACTATTCTTGAGGTTCAAATTGAACGAGATGAATCTAACCGCAAAAATGCTGTTCTTAGCGAAAGAGAGAATCAAATTCGCTCCCTTCTTCCCATAAATAATGATGATGAATTTGCTTGGGCTGCGAAAATTATGGATGACGCCAGAAATAACTTAGGTGTTAACGTTAGTCTTCAAGCTGAGCATACGGCCTTGGTTAGGGATATGATTTCTGACAGAGAAGGTTGTTAATTGTTCTTCTTTATTTAACTGTTTGCCTTTCATAAAATTGTCATCAAGTTGCTGATTCACTGTCACATGTTCGCAGGAGCTGAAGAGAAATTTCTCAAAAGGATTGAAGAACTTGAGTCTGAGAAGGAGCAGCTCGCAAAGAATCTTTCTTCTCGAGATGATAAATATTCTAGACTGAAGAGCCAACTAAAGATTACAGTTGCGAAATTAAAGAATGATGCTATTCTTTTTCGCAATCAAACTATTAAGACGGTCTGCGATGATAACAATATCCCTCATTCTGCATATCCTTGCCTCTTAGAAGAAATCCCCAAGAATGTGCCTCCTCTGGATATCTCTGATAGTGATGCTAATGAAGAAGAAGAATCTGATGGAGATGAAGAAGAAGAAGAATTTGATGAAGATGATGAAGAAGAAGAATCAAACAAGAAATAATTATGTTTCCTTCTTTCTCTTTTTGTAATATCTGTACATTCATTCTTTTAATTTCCCATCCTTGTAATCTTTTGCTGCGAATTTCTTGAGTTTTCAAACACAAGTTCTACCTTTGTTGTTCCTTTCTGCACACGTTAAAAAAGAAATTCTTTTTTGCAATATAATTGATCAATATATTATCAACCTTTCATTTTATGAGTGCGTAAATCTATCATATGAAGACAAATAACATGTTCTTATTCTATACATTCCCATACTTGCCTCTGTTATTTGCATTCAAATGAAAGGTTAAGCAAGTTACTTTTGAATAACGACATGTATTCATGCCTCAGTTTCGCAGCTGAATCTGTTGAATTTTCGCAAGTAGGTATTTCTTGGTTGCTTCCAAGATTTTATTTTTTCTTTTTCTCTTATGTGGTCTTATTTTTCCTTCCTAGTTAAAGGTCTTATTGTGCCACCTCTTGTCATTGTGACAAAATCGCAGGATATCTTTGCACTTGCATGCAAAAACCCATTGATCTTGTCTTATCATTTCTCTAGTATTGTTGCCTCTGCAGGATATTTTTCATGCGACAATATGACAGGCCTAAATATTCTTGCGAACATAAAGCCCCATGACATTGCCGTCTTGCGACGAAATCGCAGGACGTATTTACACTTTCATGTACTGACCCATTGATCTCGTCTTATCTTTCTCTTTTGTATTATTGCCTCTTCAGGATTGTCGCACAAATATGACAAGCCTAAATTTTCTTGCGAAAATAAAGCCTCATGACATTTGCGTCTTAAGACACTTATCAGCTCCCTAATGGAGGGTGCCGCCCTTATCTTCCCCCTGGTTGCCCCTTCAAGGAGGCGTACCTCTACCATACAAGGTTGGCTCCTCCCATCCGGTCTTAACAACAACCAGTTGTTTTCGCAGCCTCTTGTCCCTTTTGCCTATAGGACTTATGGTTACGAGACTGCACCCTAAGTGGGGTTTTCTTCGGGCCGAGTGTAGCATACGTCAAGACTTGCCAACAATGGCCAGGGTAGTTCCAGACGCCCCGGGCACTCTTGGCTCAACCGTGTACCACGGCACCTTGATCAGATGCAGCACTCCTTAGAAGAGACCCTCAGTCGTCCAACTTAAGTCATTAGCTTAGGTTGGAAATCCAAGGTACCTCTCTTGGATGGGCTTTATTGACCCCAAATCTCCATGACTCAGGTTCCAGGGGCGGTGTAACCTTTTCGCTGAGCCATGCAATAGGTACCCCCTTCTATGACGCACTTTAGGTCTTACATTTGCCTCTTGCGAAATTTTGATTTCGCGAACTAGGGTGTACGCCATAGTAGGTTCGCCTCTGTCTGATTATTTTGTTGATTCTTCTTCATATAAGCTTTTTTGTAATTTCGCAATCTCATCTTTATCATTCATAAAATATATTTTCTTCTTCTGCATATCAGCTCTTTCGCAATCTCATCTTTGTTAAATTCTTTTTTTTTGCAACGAATCAACCATACATTTTTCTTTCTCCTCTCAATTTTTATTTTGGCAGTCAACAAGTACAACCATAGGTTTATTCGCATGCGTTCATATCTGTTTTCATTTTCTTGTTCATCGTTTTCTTCTTGTCTCTCTCTGCGATCTTCTCTTTCATTCCTTTCATGAATTCGCAAATCGTTATATTATTGCGATTTTGTTCACGCCTTCTCTCTCGATTATCATGATTGTTCTGGCGAATTGCCTCTTGTAACTCTTGTTCTTCCACTTCTGCTCTCAGTCTTTCCCTCTCGCAAGCTAGACGCGCTTGTTCAGTGTAATGTCTTTCGATTTCATCTTCAATTATTTGTCGATTTCTTTGAACTTCTCTCCCATGTAATATTATCCTTCCTTCTTCATGATTTTCTTCGCCATCTTGATTATTTTGTCCCTGACGTCGTCTATTTCCCTGATTTCTATCATTTTGGAGAATTTCACCACGTTGGATATAACGATCTTCCATTACTTCTCTTCTTTCGCAACGTTCTTCGTCTGGATTTCGTACTTCCTCTCTAGTTTCTTCATTAGTACTCCCATGCAGTGCATTGTTTAGGGTTTAGATTCGCTTCTCATCCACACACCCGAAATTACCAAAATCAGCAGAAATGGTTTTCACCCACAAAAAATTGGCGACCACAGTGGGAAATCTCTCGGTTGCAATACCAATTTACAATTTAATTTTTCTTTCAATCCCAATTTTAAGATGGTAGAACTCAGGTCCGGATCAGCAACAAACCCTGGAAACACTAGCGCTGAAATTACTCTCGGTATTAACGTTCCTTCCAGTGTCATTAACACGCCACCTGTCAACACCAGCGGCGCGGAAAATGTCCCTTCAGGTGTTACACCTCCGGTCACCAGAGCCAGAGCCGCTTCCGCCACCCCCAACGTTCCTTCAAGTGTGATACCTCCAATCGTCACCAGGGCCGCTGCTACCCCGCCAGGATGAGAAACTGGGGGAGCCATAGGAAGCTGATTCCATATTACCATTGATGATTTGATGGAAAGACAGGAAGTTCTCGCTATATCTCATACGGACATGGCTCCGACTCATAAAGAGGTGCTTATTTTCCTCAAGACACTAACGGAGCGGCTACCACAAGCATCACGCCAACCAGAGCCAATGCGGAACGCCTTCAATACTCCTGGCACCGACAACTCAGCAGTGCGCACCTTTGTTGATAAAGAGACTCATTCAGGAGCTCCAGCAGAGAAGAATCAACCATCTAATTTTGTCATACGAGAAGATTTAGAACGACTTCTTCGAAACCGAGACAAAAGAGATTCTGCGGATATGCATCAACATCAACCCCCGTATCCTCCTGAAGTATAAAGAATTCCTCTTCCGAGAGGATACTCTTCTCCTCAATTCTCCCCGTATGACGGCACCGGTAATGTGCATGAACATGTCTCTCGATTTTTGGAATCCTTGGGCGAGCACGAATACAATCATGTTCTCTGTTTGAAGGAGTTTTCAAAGTCACTTACCGGAAGAGCGTACACATGGTACAACAAAGATTGCACCAAACAAAGATATCCAATTGGGGTGACATGGTTACAACTTTCTACAAGAAGTACTTCTTTGTGTCTAAGCAAATTACCTTCTCAGATCTAGGAAGGATGTTTCAACGAAATAATGAACATCCAAATGATTATGTCAAAAGATTCAGAATTCAAGCGTTGGATTATCACGACCCAAATGTGACCGAACAACAATTAGTGGATTCTTGCATCAATGGCATGGTTCCCATCTACCATGCCTTACTGGAGAATCTGCGATTCCAGACATTCTCTGAACTTCATGAGGCTGCTAAATGGTAGGCCACAACAGCACCAACATTGTTGGAAAGAACCAGGCCAGCCAAGTGTGATTGCAGGAAATCCTACAATACATCCCTCACAAGAATTCAAAACATTCAACACATCTTTAAGATCAACAATCACACTTTTTATTAATTGAGTTTAAGAATTTTACAAAGGGGAAATGAAATCAAGAATACAATTATCGCTCTAGAATTTCTCTCTCCTCAAAACTTTCCCTCCACTCTAAAAAAGATCTCTCTCTCCTCTTAGGCCTACTCGACCCTTTATATAGGACATTACATATTGGATGACAGCTAAGCTATCCTTTATTTTCGGATCTGGCTTGCGACATTCTCGCAAGTATTCAAATGTTAAATCTCGCAATGCTCCTAAATCTCGCTAGGTCCTCACACCTTTCTCGTGTTCAAGCTGTCGTCATCCGTTGTGTCATTTTTATTACCAATATGTGATATCTTCGCAGTATGTTGTTCAAAGATTTCGCAAGGATATTAATGTTACGATATTCTGATCCTACACCAAGGTTGAAGACGCACGCGAAATTCGAGGAAATAGACGCCTCATTAACAAGAAATATAACACTGGCCCCTCCGTGAGCGTGGTAAGTGAAAGAGGAAAAAGAAAGGCTCCATCGACAGAACATCAAACCAAACGCGCAATGCCAATGCATCAGGCGGCTCCACCACGTAAGACCGCGGCTAAGGCTCCCGCACAGCATCAAGAAGCCGGGGAAAACACCTTAGATTTCCCGTTCCCAATCGAAGAAGTAATTGAACTCTTGGAAGCATGGATCCAAGATGACGCCATCAAGCTGCCTCCTATCAGACGCCCACCAACTGAAGAGGAAATGGCAAACCCTAAGTATTTCCGCGACCACAGGTTTGTCCATCACCCGACCAGTGAATGTAATAAATTAAAGCGTGTTTTCCAAGAAAAGGTGGAGGCAGCGGAACTTCAACTGGGAAATTAGGGAGTTCACAGAGATCCTCTTCCATTCAGGAGTTGCATGCTCTCTGGGACTCTGTTCACAAAACCGTGCAATCCATGATGGAGCATGTATTCGAAATTCTCTATTTCGCCAAGGCGCAGCGTCAAGATATATTCACAGCCCTTAACCACGTTGTGTCGGGCAAGCGACTTTTTCCTATTGAAGAAACCATACCAGAATCCCAAGCTCTCTCAGGAAGCAGTGTTGGAAAATGCAACTGGGGACTGCTGACCACGGTTTATCTGAGGGGCGCCGAGCTTGATAGCACATTGATCGACGTAGCCTCTGACTTCAACATCGTTACCATCAAGACTCTGAGTGCTGCGAAAATTTCGAAGCAGGAGGCTACCCTTTCCCCAATTGTAGTCAAAAACTTGGAAAGAGAAGCAGTAGACGCATATGGCTACATCGACCTTGATATTAAGGTGGGATATGCTCTAACACATGGCAAATTCCACATTGTCAACGAACTCTCAAATTACGACATGATTCTGGGGCGCTCATGGGTACATGGCAATAAAGCGAAATTAGGAGTATCCCCTCTGCCGGTGTCGATACCCGAAAGAATTTCCAACAAGCCATCCAACCCTGAAGATCACATATTGCCGTATCAACAACTTACCAAGGTAACTCAATTACCTGGAAAAAGCCCGAGTAAGTCTTTTTGAACAACCCTTTCTGCACCCAATCACTTCTCCTCTTGGTCAGGCATGGGGACTCAGCCCAGTTATCAACTCGGGCGTCATTAAGAGATGTGAATGGGATGCTGGGACTTTCAAATACTTTGTCAAAAATTTAGAAGCTGCCTCAGTCAAAGATAGCGAGCTCAAAAATCAAGTGGTGGCACAATGCCCAAACCCATTTCAAATTGGAGATATGGTAGTCAAGGTGACCACGTTTCAAGTTGGAGATGTAACAGTGAAGCTAGCCGCTCAACCTGATTCGCTTAAAGAAAGGGAAGACGAGCCATACCTGGTGGCAGATGTTATCTTGGGTGGTTACTTCAAGCTTATCAACGCCGACAAGCTGGAAGGCGTGACAATTCACTGGCGATGGCTCAAGCCCTTCAATACCTAAAATGCTGTGCTACCATTTCCTTCAGCGTTTTCCTTTTAAGTATTTATTTCAGTAATTTCCCTTTTCCCTGCAATATTTGTAATCCCTCCAAAATGATTGCACTGCTTGCATTCATAATTAGGGTTTCAATTTTAATTAAAAGTATCTTTATTTCAAAATAAGTTTTCCTAAAACATCTCAAGGAAAAAGTATCCGGCAAACCCACAAAGTCATTACCCATCAGTTAAAAAACCAGAAAAAATCAAACCCTACAAGAAATATCTTATTCGAAAAAAAAGAAAAAAAAATACTGAGGAAGGAACGTGCAAGGAAGAAGATCATCGAGTGGCGGCACAGACACCTTCCTTCAAGAAAATTTGGCTTCAACTTTTGCCCGACGAGGATTCTCTACTTCTTGCGATGTGCTTCCTAGCTTGTGAAGGCTCACGCTTCTACATACCCATGCGGCATGTCACAAATGTCCTGTGTAATTTGCGAGGGAAAATCCAATAAAAGGTTGGTCAAAATCCTTAATCATTGCTACTGTTTTTCCCTGTTTTGAGTTACTGTTGCCCACGGCATGCGAGGCGTTCCCATGGAAGTAGCTAAACGGAGAGAATGTGACGCGCCTACTAGCATTATTGCTGCGTCATTTATGTGATTTGGCTTCCCATCCGTTGAATCACTTTGGAAGGGTGGAAGAACTTGTTTTTCGCAAAAGGGGTTTTAGGTCTCTTCCGGGAGATTTTATTCATTCAATCAAAGATGTGAAATTATCAAAGCAGCATAAACGAAAGAATATTACTTGGTGAAACATGGATCCAGTCGCACGAACAAAAAGAAAAACTGAAGTATCAAAAACATCTACGATCTACGAAAAGATTGTTTTCCCTGCGGAAGGAAATCACAAAATGGAAAACCAGTTGTCAATGACAAGACACCTTGGTCAATGACGCCTCCATCAGAACTTTTTCAAGCACTTTCCACAGCACCTTCTCCGATATCAAACATTCCATCCAAAAGCTATTTCAGCAGCAGCTTCAACATCCCATCCAGAAGCCGTTTCAGCAGTAGCTTCAACATCCCATCCAGAAGCCGTTTCAGCAACAGCTTCAGCATCCTAGTCGGATCCCATTTCAACAACAGTTCCAGCATATGTCCCCACAACTTCTCCAACGACTCCAATATATGCTTCCACCGCCTCCCCATCTGCCTTAACAACATCCTCATCGATCGCTCCGACTTCCCCAACAATATTTTCGGCATCCACTTCAGAAGCTGCTTCAGTCTCGCAAACCACAGCCTCTTGAGAATGCTCCGGTTCGTCCACCTCAGAATCGAGGATTACAATATCGTTATGGACAGGATAATCAAAATGGTTCTTGTCAAGAATTTTCTTAGACTCAGTCTTTCGCCGTTTTAATCGAGAAGCGAATCGTTCAGCCCTGGCATTGGTTTGTGGAAAAACTCCATCACGTGGGGATTTCCCGACGCGTTGGGATGCTTCATCATGTCTTCGTTTTTCCTCCATGTCCATCGAAGCCATGAAAGCCTGGACACGCACCCGCATGATGCGTAAATGGGTGAGGGACATGCCTTGTATAATCCCGCCAGCCTCACGGAACAAAGAATCGATTTTGTCTAATACCTCCTCATGTGAAGAAAACTTGGGTTTGTCGACTTCAAAGCTTTTCTCCAAAGAATCAGAGGTACGAAAAAAAAGAGAAGATCCCACTATATGCTAAAAAAACAGAGAAGATTTTTCTTTACACTATGTCTGCATCGGCAATCTACATAACGAAAAAGACAAAATGGAGAACTAGGAGAAGAGACACGAGACAATACCTGTCAGGAGGACGGACGCGATTCTATAGTGATCTATATGAATGGAAGGTTCAAGATCGCCTCTTATATTGGGCAGGTTCATGAAGCCTGAGAAAGAAAATCCTTTTACCAGGCGTGTATTAAATCTCTGAACGCGGAATACCAGCTGGATTAGATACTTGTATGTACGGGATAATTAGGGTTTGGCGTCAGCGCCAGCAGCCATCCCTGCCACTCCATGACCAAAGTAGCACCATCTCTGCACGTCCCATGATTTAGCCAGCTCCGCGAACCAAGTTGCAATGCCATCTATGCCGATCAGAAGCCAAGATTGAAACTCCATCTCTACCAGGGTTGCAACGCCTTTCGCTGTTCCACGAACCAAAGCCACTGGTGCATTTTTTGCCACTATGTGTTTGGGCCAACCAATAATGTTATCATTGTCGTCCTATGACTAAGGTAGCAACGTCAGCATCAGCGGTTCATGAAAGAGGTTGCAGCGCCAAGTATGGCATTACAGGGCTAAGCCAGAAGTATGTCAAGCCGCCAATATGAGGATCACGGATTCCTCATGCTTTCTGCCAAAGGTTAGTCGAATTTCCCTAGCAATCTCTTCACGTCTTGCCCTTTCGATTTTACTCTTGTCTGTCACCATCTCATGCTTACCCCGCAACAACGCCACTGTTACGTGCTAAGCAGGGGACTTAATGTTGATGGTGGTTTTTAGCTTAGGGTTAAAATTGTAAAACCTTACATCTGATATGACGTCACTCTGTAAGGAAACGCAGCCGTGAGTGCTAACCTCTCCACTGGCATAGTTATTGAGCCGTTTAATATATTTACATGAAATTTTGTCCAGACTGGCGCATGTAGCAACCATCCCAGATGTTCTGTAAATTTCGGCGCCTTTCCTATATTCACTTAATACAAGTTTCTTTGAATGCTTTCTATGCTATGTTCCCCGACTGAACCCTTAATGTTGATATGGCATGACAATTTGTGTTCACTCGCAGCAGAGTAGCACGAATTTCCAAATATCAAGGATAAGGTCTTTGCATAAAGTATTCAATCAGAAAGCATGCTGCTATCTGGTAATGAACTTAAAAGAACTTTGTGTCAACACATAGAATTCAATCGATTACCCTGTCTAACTTGCAAAAGTTAGGTTTTGCGCCTTGCGCAGTATATCAGACCTTGCTTGTCGAAATTTAACCCTAGGCAAACTAGGTAATTAATCCTCCATGGATTAGTAGACACAAAATCTTGCCCGGAATCATAAAACAGGGAGCCGCAGGATAGGAGCAGCAGAAAGGGAGGCGTGACCATGCCTTAGGCCAGCCGGCGCCATTTGCCATTGGCCACGCCCTATCCTAAACCGGCCATATTTCCCTCGACCAATCAGGTCGCCTTAAACTCGCCATGCGCACATAAGTTGTGGCTGGGCCCATACTTGCCGGCTCCTTTTTCCATCGACCAATCAGGTCGCTCTAAAGCCGCCACACTCACACCAGAAGTGTATCCACGCCCATGCTTGGCCGGCCCCTCTCCTTACTACCGACCAATTAGGTCACTTTAAATGTACCACGAGCACTAGAGGTGTGGCCGCGCCTCATGTTTGGCCGACCCCTTTTCTTGACCAATCAAGTCGCTCTAAACCCGCCACTACACATTAAAGGCCAAACGCACCCTGCCGCGTCACCATACTAACTGGCAAGCCAAACGCGCCCTGCCACAACAACATATTAATCGGCATGTCAACATGCCACTCTGCCGCAGTAACATGCCGCCAAACCCTAAATTTGGCCACGACGCCAAATCCTATCCTTGGCCACGCCGCCAAGCCCTAACTTTGGCCACGGCGCCAAATCCTAGCCTTGGCCACCGCCAAGCCCTAACTTTGGCCACGACACCAAATCCTAGCCTTGGCCACGCCGCCAAGCCCTAACTTTGGCCACGACGCCAAATCCTAGCCTTGCCCACGCCGCCAAACCCTAACTTTGGCCACGGAGTCAAGTCCTAGCATTGGCCATGCCACAACGCCATAGGTTTGGCCATGCCACAACGCCACCATGCCGCAGCCATTAGGGTTTCGACATGCCAAACCCTAATTTGGGAAAAATTTCTACTCCAACCAAGCTAAATAACGTTTCCCAGAGCGTTGGGATCGATGTGGCAACAGGGCCAATGTTGCTAGAGCCATATTTGGGTCTAACACCAATATGCCAAAACAGCTACCACGGCTACGCCACTGGCATGCCGCTATGCCACGGCTACGCCACTAGCATGCCGCTATGCCACGGCTACGCCAGGCACCACTATGCTAATGGCGCCACTTTGCTACCCAACAAAGATATGGCCATAATCAACGGCTACCCTTCTTCATGAGATGCAATCTCATCCATTCAAGTTTGCCACCAAACTGACTGACTTGTGGCAAGTTTTAGGCGGCCGGCCAAGGAAAGCCTAATATCATCACATGTTATTTTCCTATGGCAAGTCTCTTGACTTTGACTTAACACACATAGGAACCTGCTACACGTTTTCCACGAAAACACTCGAGACATTAAACATGTCACAAACTGGGGGATACTCATCAGGGCATTGGTCTGGCGGTTTACAACGTACGGCGTGCAATACGCCCGTTATAAGAAAGTGTCATGAAGTGGGACAATTAGTGGTGATGAAAGTAACGGTGTAAACTAATTCACTTCCTTCATCATGGAAGCATAATGCCTGACGGTTACACGTTACTCTATTCTTCCACTACTCAATCGTTTCCATTTCCTACGAGACCATGGTACGTTTGAATATGACTTGAATAAATAGGTTTCACCTATTTACCACGAAACACAAGTTTTGGTCGGCAACAACACAGTATCTAGAAATCACCTGGTAGCTTTCCATCCTGCTAGCCAGTTTTACTTTCAGATACAAGTCATAAACAACCACACCATCAGAATCAACGATTTTGGTCTCAACACTCTCTTCGCTTCCCTCCCTAAGACCAACCCTTCTCCTTCACTTTGTGACCGAAGCAAGCTTGGAACGGCCATTTCTTGGTTTAGGCTAGGATTGTACAGATTGATCTCTCGAATCAAAAGTACTCCCATGCAGTGCATTGTTTAGGGTTTAGATTCGTTTCTCATCTACACACTCGAAATTACCAAAATTAGCAGAAACGGTTTTCACCCACAAACACACCTGCATCACCATAATCAATTTAAAAACCATCAGTATTAATCTTGTAGAAATCATTGCTGGGCGCATGCCAGGCAATATTGAGTTTCTCAGTTCTTCTTGTTCATGAAACAATTCATTAGCCAATTTCAAAGCGTTAGCTAGAACCCATTGAGGAGTAAAAATGCATTTTTCAAAGACAACCTTATTTATTTGAATCCAAATGCCCCACAAAATAAATGGACATACATCTTTCTGTTTCAATTTCCCTATGTTACCATCAAAAAGAACATAACATTTTTAGAAAAGAAGGAGAAAAAACCTCAAATTCAGTACACAAACCTGTCAATTGTCGAACCTTATCCCAAAGGCCGAACCTTAGAACAACCAAAGAACAAATGAAATTGTGTCTCAAAATCTTATTGCATAATGGCAAGGTGACTACAAATTCCTTTAAAGATTCAATGTAATTTTGTTCTGGCAAAGCTGGCATAAGAAAAAATTATATTTGTGTTGATGGTGGATTTTAGTTTAGGGCTAAAATTGTAAAAGCCAAAATTATGCGCTGACATCCTGCAACGGATAAAGCCACTGATAAGTGATGAATACTTCTCCACTTTACTAATACACCTAAAATGGAGCATGTAGCAACAATCCCATATACCCTATGAATTTATAGCATTATCAATTAATGCATGACCAACCTTGTATTTCCTGTGTTTTTCCCACAGAATTCTCATTATTAGTGCGGCATGACGACTGAGTGTTGCTCTCTGTTGATGGTGGATTTTCATTTAAGGGCTGAAATTGTAAAAGCCAAAATTATGGGCTAACATCTTGCAAAAGATAAAGCCATTAATACTTCTTCACTTTACTAATTCACCTAGAATAGAGCATGTGGCAACAATCCCAAAGATTCTGGAATTAAATACACAAAATTCATCCAGGTTGGAGCATGTAGCAACAATCCCATATACCCCGTGAATTTACAAAGATTATTAATTAATGCATGACCAGCCTCGTATTTCTGTACTCATTACCGATGCGGCATGACGACCGAATGTTGTTCTCGGCAGAGCAACACGAATCTCCAAGCATTAATAATGAAGCATGTACGAAATACCCATACAAAGCTACAACTCTCGGTGTGTTATACTAGCCCGATTGAGCATATTTGAACCTCGAACCGACCATGTCGGGCCTCGAAACGATCACGACCATCCAACTTCACCAGCATGATTGGATGGATTAGATTGAATCCATGACCCCAAGCAGGTATTGGAATATCCACTACCGACCCAACACGAGCCCCGCATGGTCGGTCTCCCCAAAAGGGTGGCATAGTTTGCCAAACCGTCCAAACCAGAGCTGTATGGACAAAAAACCCTAAATTAGGGTTTGCGGCACATTACATGTATCGCAAAAAAGTCTCAACCATCCATCTTCGTAGGAATAGATGGAGGGTGTAGATGTAGACTCAAAGAGCCCAGAACATGTCAACACAAACACCATGGGCCCGCCTACATACCTGACTGATCGGTCAGGACCAACTATGGTTGGTCGTCTTGATTCGCGCGCCCCAAACTGGGTATGACACACGGCCGGCAAAACCTAATTAGGGTTTGTGTCGCGATCACGAGCGTCCATTTTATCCTGCACGAATGAAGGGTCCAGGAATAGACTAAGCAGTCCTAAGTATCAACACGATCACTTTGTGGGCCCACCTATCTCCACACCCGATCGGCCAAGGCCAAACTTGGCTGTACACCTCGATTCGCACGCCCAAACTAGGCGTGGTCACACTTCCCAACCACAAACTGATCTCGACCGCTCAAGTTTACCGGAAAAATTGAGTGGCCTAGATCACGTTTCTACGGGACGATGAAGTACATGTATATACATCATCCCACCGAATGCACGCCGGGCTGATCGGCCAAGACCGACCAAGCTTGGTCGTCTTGGAACGCGCGCCCAAAATTGGCATGATGCGCGGCTTTTGCGGCACCATATTTCTGTTGCAAATTGATCTCGACCACTCAACTTCGCCGGACAAATTGAGTGGCCCAGATCACACTTTCATGAGATAATGAGATATGGGCGCCTACACTGTCATGTCGTCTACACACATGCGCGATCGGCCCTGTCAAAATTGTATCCCAAGCCTGGATTCGACCAAGCTGAAGAGTGATGCTTGCGCACCTCTTCAAAAATCCTAATTCCATCAACGGTCGCAGATGAGTGTCTCTGTAGGATCAGAATATCGCGATATCAATACTTCGCGGATTAATAAATACTTCGCAGAGTATGCGTCATTGCGAGGGTATCGCAGAAGAGTAAAATAAATGACGCAATGAATGACGACAGCCAGAACGTGAGGAAAATGTGAAGACTCAGCGAAATTTAGGATTGTCGCGAGGATTGATACATGTACACTTGCGATATTTCGCAAAACATTCCCGAAAATAAAGGACAGTTTAGCTGTCATCCACTGTGTACTACCCTATATAAAGGGTTGAGTAAGTCTGATTGTGAAAGAGAGTTCTTTTTGGATTGTTAAGCAAGTTTTGAGGAGAGAGAAAGTTTTAGAGTGATTGTAATTCTTTAACTCATTTCTATTTCATATTGTAAAGATTCAAGTATTCAATCAATAGAAATCATAATCATTGATCTTAAAATGACTTAATTGTGTATATTCTAGTGAGGAGTGTAGTGTAGGATTTCTTGCAATTACATAATGGCACTAGAAACAGGGATTGAGTAGAGATTAACCTTGTGAATTGAAAGAATCAGGAGTAACAAGAAAGAAATTTCGTATAATTTTCAACAACTTACTAAAATTGAGAAATGGCTAGAAGAAGGAATGCATCAGAACAACCAACAATTGTAAGAAGAAGCGGGAGATTAGCTGGAGAAAGGAGAAATGAAGTAGGTGAACCATCAAGAATAAACGCAAGAGATAAAGAAGAAGGTCAAATTCAACCACCAGTTCAACCAGCACCGAATAGAGTAATAGATTATGATAGGGTGAGTGTGCATACATGGAGATCAGATTCTATGGAAGAAAGAGAAGAAGTGCAACAATTGATAAATAATGGACAAGAGGAGAGAAATCGAGAAGAGATGGGAGAAACAACTCATAGAAATGAAGAAGTCGCAGCATTAGAAGCATTGAGGAAAACAATACATGAAGAAAGGCGATTAAAAGCGGAAGAACGTGCAAATTTAACAAGGCAAAACCATGAGTTAAGAATGGAAAATATGAGGTTGCAGAATAGAAGGTCGAGAAGTAATACCAGGTCAAGATCAGGATCGGTTAGAGAAGATATGAGGAGAACATTACCTGTAGAAAATGTTAATGAAGAAGATCTCGAAAGAGAGCCAAATCTCGGTGAAGGATGTTGCGAGAGAAGAGAAGTGGTAGAAGATCGTTATATTCCACACCCTGAAATTTTACAGAATGGCCAAGATGACGGAAATCAAGAAAATAGACAGCGTCAAGAGCAGAATAATCCAATTGGTGGAGAAAATCAGGAAGAAGGAAGAAGAATACTGTATGGAGAGAAACACAGAGGAAACAAAAGGAGATTGAAGATGACATCGAAAAACATTATATTGAACAAACGCGTCTAGCTTGCGAAAGAGAAAGATTAAGAGTAGAAATGGAAGAACGGGAATTGGAGGAAGCAATTCGGCAAAACAATCATGACAATCGAGAAAGAAGGCGCGAGCAAAATCGCAACAATGGAAATATCAATGAAGAATATGAAATAATAGAAAGGAGAACTGATAGACAACTAAGAAGAGAAAATGATAGAAATCATGGTGTGCGAATTCGCGAACGAGATGAAGGAGAAAGTCGCAGAGAAAGAAGAGAAGAAAATAATGAACAAGAAAATCAAAGTAGACATGAACGCAGAAGGAGAGAGGCAGAACTAAAAAGACCAATAAATCCGAATCCTGATGTAAATGAACAAATCTTGAGAGAATTGGCAGAGATGAGAGGAATGTTGAACAATAGAAGGGGAGGAGGAAGAAGACAATTGGATGAGGCCATCGAAGAGGCTGCGAAAACCCCCTTTACACTAGAGGTGCGTTAGGAGGAATACCCCCAAAGTGCAATTTACCCGCATTAACCAGCATTTTTGATGGAACAACTTGCGCAATACAACACATCAAAGCGTATGTGAGATGTATGCTACAGTGGGAAAATCATGACGCCATATTGTGCAAATATTTTGCATCTAGTTTAACAGGAAAAGCATTGAAATGGTTTGAGGGTTTACCAAGAAACACAATCACGTCATTCAACCATTTACAAGCTATATTCTTAGGGGCATATATAAGTAACAACTCCTCGCGACCAGGAATTGGAGATGTATTTGGGCTGAAACAAAGAGTTGGCGAAAGTTTGAGACACTTAACTGTGAGGTGGAAGACAATGTGTAGCGAAATGGCTGGACGAGTGGATGAAAGATATCTTATTCTATCATTCATAAACGCTATGTTCGCAACCAATTGTTATATATTCAAATTTTTAGAGTCAAGAATACAATTACAATGACTGAGTTGCAAGAACTTCAGGAGGAATATATTGCTCTAGAGGAAAGGCAAAATGAGATGGAATCATACCCAGTTCGAATACAAATTCAAATGTTGCGAATGCAAGCTTATTACCCAAGTTGATAAACACAATGAGCGAGCACTTCGCAAGGGCAACAAGAAAAGATAATAGATGATGGACATCCAAAGATAGTAGCTATGGGAAGCCGTGATCAGGAAGAATTTGAAAGAGAAAGGAACTACTATAACCGTGGCGGCAATAACAAAATTCAAAGACTTGATCATCCGCAGGAAAATTATGGAGGTCGAAGGCAGAATTATCATGGAGGGCAGCGAAGTCACAGAGTAGTATGGGAGGAAATCAAAATGCCACCATTAAATACTAGTGTGGAAAAAATATGGGAAGCTATACTCTTGATGGAAAACATACCTGCACCATGGAACATGGGGAATGAGCCACCACCAAGTGATAGAAGTCACAAGTTCTGTTCTTATCACCGCTTACATGGACACCTAACAAATGACTGCAGAAATATAAAAAGAATCATCCTCAGAATGATTGACCAAGGAAAGCTGAGTCATTTTCTAAAAAGTGAAGAGAAGGTTCAACCGTTACCACCACCGCCAGAAATGCACAGAACAAACTCAAAGAAAGGGGAAAGAAACATTCGTAATAGAAGTTGGAACGAAAGCTAAAAATTTGTTTTGCAACTCCGTTGTACATTCATACCGAACAATTGGAGATTTTCATGATAATGTTCTCAGTAGGGTTTTCGCGAGGGATGCTGATAATAAAGAAGTGATGAACATCGCGAAGACATCGTAGTTAAAATAATGGCAAACACAGATTATTTCTTTCACTTCAGAAGAGATTCCTGAAGGCAGAGAGACGCATGATAGCCCATTGGTTGTAAAATTGGAAATTAATCCAAAACCTGTAGATGGCGAAGACGATGAAGCAGAGAATTCCTGGGCGATCAATAGAATCTTAATTGATACGGGAGCTCAAGAAACATTCTTTTTTACCATACTTACAAGACTATGGGTGGGAAAGATGAAGAGTTGATACCTTCGACGTATAAAATATACGGTTTCAATGGCACAACGAATAAGCCTAAAGGAGAAGTTCATATGAGAATACCCTTGCAAGGATTATCAACTGAAATTTTGTTATGTGTAGTCGATGTGGAGTCCCCTTATAATGCATTGATCGGAAGGCCATGGTTGCACGAAGCGTAGCGTCGACTTATCATCAGCGTATAAAGTTTCCTCATCCTAGCGGTGTTGGAGTTATAAAGGGAGACTAGATGGAAGGACAAAAATGCTATGAGATTGATGTGGAGAGTTGCGAGGAAAGAGCTGCAAAAAGAAAGGGCTGGAAGCAAAATATAAAAGATGTACAAAGAAGAGAAAGGTTGATGGTGGATACCATAGATACAAGAGGTGAAGATACATTGCGAAGCAAGTGCATGAAAACAAATAAAATTATGATGGAAAGGAATCATTAAGAGATTTGAATGGTGCAGAGGCAGAGAGCAGCAGGAGCAAAAAGTGTAAGAAATGAATGAACAATAATTGAAGAAGAAATACGCGAGAATCTCGCCATCAAGAATGTATGAAAATATGATTGAAGAATTGAAAAAAAAATATGAATAAACAAAGTAAGATTGTGCGATAGCTTCCCAAACAAAATAACAAGAGAAAACCAAAAATAATTTCAGTAGAGAAGATCAGTTTCAGCAAAATCAACAAACCTTGATGGCTCCATAAGAACAGCAGCAGAAAGATGGAGAGGACTTATGAACAGTAAAAAAGTTGCAGACGACAAAAAGAGAATTTACAGATGAAGAAGTCGAAGTAAAAGAAAGAAAACATTCTCATGATGGATCTCTTCTTAAATAGACAAAAGATGATGACCGGTTAGCATTTAATGTGCCGGTGAATGGGGGAATATTTAATACGTGTAAACGGTTATGCTTAATTCATGGAATCTTTTCGACATAAAATTTAGGGAAAGAAATGAAAAGCTGCGGCATTTTGAAAGTATTAGTTCTCATGACATTCTCTCCTTCGCAGAGAAGACATGAGAAGAGGCAAGATGTAGGATCAGAATATCGCAACACCAAGACCCTTGCGAAATCCATAAACGACACACTGCGTAGATATCGCAGATAAGTAATATAAATGACGCAACGGATGATAACAGCCTGAACACGAGAAAGATGTGAAGACCTGGCGAGATTTAGGAGCGTTGCGAGATTTAACATTTGAATACTTGCGAGCGTGTCGCAAGTCAGATCCGAAAATAAAGGACAAACTTAGTCATTTCATCCACTATGTAATGTCCTATATAAAAAGCCGAACAGGCTTAAGAAAGAGGAGAGATCTTTTTCGAGAGTAGAGAGAAAGTCTAGAGTAGCAATTACATTCTTGATTTCACTTCCTTCTTGTAAAATTTTTAACTCAATTAATAAAGAGATTGATTATTGATCTTAAATATGTGTTAGATATTATGAATTCTTGTGAGGTGTGTATTGTAGGATTTCCTGCAATTACATCTTCAAAAACCCATTTTCCCGCCAAAAATCTGAATTCACAATGTAGAAGAAGGTTGCCCCTTATCCAACTGCTGGAGGTGGCGATAGTAACTCGGTGCCCCTTATCCATTTGGGGGTGCCTTTAGCAAATTCCTTGGGTGCCTTTAACAACTTTTCGAGCTGATTTCTCCAAAAATGTTTCTTTTCCAAAAATACCTACACACACATAAAAACACCATAATAAATACGAAAATGAGTGCTAACAATAATAAGATTAAGACAAATTAGGCACATAAATGTGTCTATCAAATACCCCAAACTTATTATTTGCTAGTCCTCGAGCAAATCTAATCTAAAAATAAAATCCTAACTCACTGTCGCAGGCATCGCGATATGATTGAATGAATTAACAAAAATGAAAGAGTGAGTGAATGGGACGAACCTTTATGGCGTACACCTTAGTTCGCGAATGATACTTCGCAAGAGGCAAATGTAAGACCTAAAGTGCGTCATATAAGGGGGTATCTCTTGACATGGCTCAGTGAAAAGGTTACACCGCTCCTGGAACCTGAGTCATGGAGATTTGGGGCCCATGAATGCCTATCCATGAGAGATACCTTGGATTTCCAACTATATATATAAGGTTATACCCTGGTTGGACGCCCGAGGGTCTCTTCCAAGGAGTCAGTGTATGCTCAAGGCGCCGAGGTACACGGTTGAGCCAAGAGTGCCTGGGGCATTTGAAGTGTCTCGGCCATTCTTGGCAAGTCTTGGCATATGTTGCACTCGACCCGAAGAAAACTCCACTTAAGGTGCAGTCTCGTAACCATAAACCCTATATGCCGTCCAACTATGCCGGAGAAGTTGGACGGACGCAATCTGTTTGAGACCGTTGGCAGTCTTGTGCGTACATGTTTTCCAAGGTGCTCCACACCAGCCCAACTATCTTACTCTAGGCTGGTGTTCGTTGGTCGTTTGGGAGGCGTGGTATGCATTCACCCGACCATGGCATAAACGGGCCCGCTGGTGGTCATTAAGGTGGTAGCATGCTCCTGCTGAGGATCGTCTAGGCTGGTTAAATCATGCGGCCAACTTGCGTGGTCGTGATTATTTCTGAGACTGACATGGACAGTCCAGATGCTCGATCGGGCTAGTATAGCACACCGAGAGATGTATGCTCAATCGGGCTAGTATAACACACCGAGAGTTGTAGCCTGTACGGGTATTTCGTGCATGCCTCATTAGTGACACTTGGAGATTCGTGTTACTCTGCTGAGAGCAACACTCAGCCGTCATGCCGCACCAATAATGAGAGTTCAACAGGAACAACACAGGAAATACGAGGCTGGTCATGCATTAATTGACAATGCTATAAATTCATAGGGTATATGGGATTGTTGCTACATGCTCCAGCCTGGATGAATTTTGTGTATTTAATTTACAGAATACTGGGATTGTTGCCACATGCTCCATTCTAGGTGAATTTAGTAAAGTGAAGAAGTATTCATCACTAATCAGTGGCTTTATCCTTTGCAGGATGTCAGCGCATAAATTTGGTTTTACAATTTTAGCCCTAAACTAAAATCCACCATCAACATTAAGTCCCTGCCTAGCTCATAATGGTTACACTATTGTGGGGTAGGCATTAGATGGTGACAAATAAAGATAAAACTTTTGGGACAAAGTTAGATGTTACCAGGAGAGAGGGGTCGTCCTGTCCTTGGATCATGTCACGTTCAAGAGGCGTCCAGGCGAGCGTCCCCTAGCATGATGTCGGCCTTGCCTGCTTCGATGGACCTTTGCTATGCCTGCTTAGGTCGAAAGCCTACTTCGTTCGTGGGGCTACTGTGCCTGCTTCGCTCGATCGTGGGACTCATAATGCGCCTGCTTGATCGAACATGGGCTTGTTGTGCCTGCTTCGTTCGTGGGGCTACTGCGCCTGCTTCGCTCGATCGTGGGACTCATCATACGCCTGCTTGATCGAACATGGGCTTGTTGTGCCTGTTTTGCCCGTACGGTTGATGTGCTTGATCGAGTGTCATCCTTGCTACTTCGACCAAACACCGACCCTGCTATCTTGACCAAACACCGACCTTGCTGCCTTGACCAAACACCGAACTTGCAGCCTGTTTTGCTTCGCTCGAACGTGGGACCCACCGTGTGCTTGCTTTGCTCAAAAATGAACCTTGTGTGCTCAAATGTGAATGTGGGTCCTGCAGAGAGCGTTGAAGCAGCTTCTGGAGCAAGCAGGTCCCGGAGAGCATTGAAGTGTTGAAGCGACTTTTTCTAGAGAGAGCTGAAACGCCTTCTTCTGGAGAGAGCATTGAATCGGCTTCTGCTGGAGGGAGCGTTGAAACGGCTTCTTCTTTTGTTTAGTTTCCCCTTGCGAATTACATGCTTCTTGATTGGCCATCTCTTTTGTGCTGAAGAAGTTCCTGACTGACGGCGAAGGAATTTCATGCTGAGCCTCAGTCCCCAAGCGTGGTCTACGTGGCTCTATCTTTTATGCCCGATGGGTCTTTTGTACGTAGTGGTCGTTGATATGGTGAAGCTCTGGATGGTATCAATCGACGAGCAACAACGGTTCTTGGAAGCAGATGTGATCAGAAGAGACTAGCAGGGAGAGGCGTGGTGGAAACTTACACGAACTTGGCACCCTTCATACAATGGTAGAGATCGTCTCGTTATTAGAGGGAGAAGCTGGAACAAATGGCTTTCTTGATGTTTCTTCATGGAATAGAGAAGAGGGAGACAGTCCCCTGCCCACGAGTATCCACTGAGCTTTTGACTTTATAGATTTTGTCACGCTGGGTTCAGGAGGCCGTCTTTACGCCTGCGTTGCGCTTCATAGACGTCCAGGAATATCACCGGCGTTTGACAATACGTTTGCACTCTTGAGTATATCCTCGTCTTTGGACATCTTTGAATGATAGCGTGCTTGCATCTCTCTAAATTCACCATCTTTGAGATGGGCAGTGCTAAGCGTCATACTCCTTTGTCATTATCATCTTTGGATAGTGTCTTTGAGGAGTAGGGAAGTTCCTTCATGCAAATGACTTAACTAATGATGAAGCTCTTGACATGGAGAATCTGTATGTACCTCTTAATACCCAGGTGCAATCTCCTTTGGTAACGCAACTACTTATTCTACGGGAGACCAAATTCTGAAAGCGTCTCTCATTGATGTTGCTGCCGTCGAGCCAGACATGGAATATCTTGGACTTTGTTTCATCATTGTGGCAGTCGTGCATGCGGTACTAGAGTTGGAGTTGACGCGCAGGATGTTGTATCTCGGTGGTTTTCCTCCTACAGGAAACTTCTTACAAAAGGCTGAAGGTTGTATTTCCCGATGGTGAAATATATGCTTCCACGAACATCGTGAGGCTCTTCATTACTGGCAGGCTTGCTGTTTCTAGCAGGGCAGGTGTTGTCGCAACTGAGCGTTTAGTATCTTCACGGAGTTCAGAGGATATCTTAAAGCGCTGGTTTTTTAACAAAGCATGATTGACAGGTACCGCCCTATTGATGCGCAATTACACCTTGAGGTGTCGGCTCCAGTAGATCTGAAGATGTCCCGGGCCCGCTCTCGTCCGGCCGACATAATAAAGAACCCTTTGTGATGATTTGAAGATGACAATATTCGTTGAATCTTCACAAACGCTTCCTGCTTTAGTGCGGTCCAGACGAAACTTGCTCCTTTCTTCAGCAAGGGAGTGAATGAAGCAACGAGCTAGGCTAGACCAGGTATAAAACGTCGAATGTAGTTCACGTTGACCATGAAGCTTTGGATCTCCTTCACGGTTCGCAACAGCGATATTGTGAGGATAACTTGAGTCTTGGATTTGATTGCATCATGCTCATACATCCTTATCTGGTTGTAGCCGCTACATCCATCCATGGAAGATAACATGTCGTGTTCACTGGTAGCATCTACCAACATGTCGATGTTAGGTAGAGGAAAATCGTCTTTGGGGCAGCATTCGTTCAAGTCTCTGAAATCCAAGCAACACCTGATCTCGCGCCTGAATTGCCTCGGAGATTGTTTGAAAGGCTTGGATCGGAGATTGTATGAATGCTTACACAAGGTCGAGCTGATGGAGATAGGCCTAGGAGATTCCTCATTATCGAGCTCATCAGTTGTGGAGTTGGTGCCATCTTGCAGCTATCGTGGAGCATCTAGCACTTCTCCATGTGGATCGTCGTTGTTGTAGCATTCTGTTGGGCGGAGAGAAGAATTGAGACCTTTGCGACAACGGATTTCTGCCGCAAACCGATCTCAACCACTCAACTTTGCCAGAAAAATTGAGTGGCCTAGATTATATCTTCATGGGGTAATGAGGTATGGACGTGTAAACCGGCAAGCTATCTACACGCATGCCCGGTCGGTCCTGCCTAATACACATCCCATGCTTGGTTTCGACCAAGCTGAAGAGTGATGATTGCGCACCTCTTCAAGACCCTAAACTCCATCAACGGTCGCAGATGAGCGTCACAGATCATCTCGTCCGTCCAACTCTACTAGCTTGGTTAAGAAGCCCTGGTTAGGAGTTAAGCGACCAATGAGGCATCCCCATGATCACCGTCCTCCACTCTTCCACATAGGGTGATCGGCCAAAGTATGGCTCGCCCATGCAGCCTCCAAACGATCACTCGAAGATGGTTGGACGTGATGCTGTTTTAAGACGCTTGATCGTGACTTACTCCGTTAAGCTTAAAACAGCGATGTTTCATACATGCTGAATATATTCAATGCATTACATTCATAAAATACACGCGATATTTCATAAATATCGGTTTCCCAAATAACTTAGTTATTTAAACCTAGCACCGTATGCTACCTTCTGTGGGTCCCACGATCCACACCATCGTGACATCAGCATGTCACAAACTGGGGGATACTTACTGGGGTATTGGTCTGGCGGTTTACAACGTGCAGCGCGCAACGCGCCATCACAAGAACGTGTCAGGAAGACATGGACGGTTAATGATGATGGGAGAAGTGGGCAAGACTGATCATGTGACACTAACACACGACTCCACTACTCCATCACTCCACTTTCTCCACTTCCTACGAGAGACGAAGTTTGTGCTTTATGACTTGTATAAATAGGTTCTCCTCCCTATTTCCACAAGACACACAAGACAAGACAGAAAACCAAGTGTTGATATAATCGTATCCAAACACCGAACTGATAGCTTACATTCTGCAAGCCGATTCGACTTTTCGATACAAGTCATACACAGCCAACACCTTCACAATCTCAACACCTTCTTCGCTTCCCTCCCTAAGATCAACCCCATCTCCTTCACTTTGTGACCGAAGCAAGTCTGGAACGGCCATTTCTTGGTTTAGGCCAGAGTTATACAGATTGATTTCTCGAATCACAAGCACTCCCGTGCAGTGCATTTGTCTAGGGTTTAGATTCATTTCTCATCCACACACCCCAAATTACCAAAACCGACAGAAATAGTTTTCACCCATAAACACCCTCAGATATTGCTCCATTAAGGTCTGAGTAGTCGCTCCTTGCCGGGGCTAGCATACAAACCGGCGCTCTTAAAAGTGTGATCGATGGTGAAGATGGTGGGGAATGGAAGATTTGATAATATGGAGTTCTATTTTAAGTCAAGGTAAAGGTCGATGGGGATTCTTCATACTCTAATTTAATCTCGGGTATTCTTTTTGTCTTCCGAATCCTTGTATTCCATGGTTTGCACGTTTTTTTCTCATATTTTTTCTCATCAGTAAGTGTTTCCTTCAATGATTTTTAGATCTTGATATTTTGATCAATTTTACATCTGGAATTTTAATTTAATCCATCGTCAATCTTACGTCTGCTTGTTGATTTGTATCTTTAGTCTTAAAATTTGATATCCTAGTTTCTCATTCGCTTTTAATTTGTGGCATTGATCAAATTCAGTAATGTTCTTTTGTTGTCGTATGTTTGCACGGCAGTTTTCTTGGGGAATTCCTCTTCTTTTCTTCATTTGGAATTGATGATTGATCGATGAAGATCAATGGGTGTTTTTCGATTTCGATGGTCCAGTGTTGCCTGTTTCCGGCAACACTGTTGGTTTCTGTATCTCCAAGTTTTGGAAAAAAAATTAAAAATTGTAAAAGCAGATAAGTTTTTCTCGAGATGACGCATGTGGTGACGTTACTAGGAAGTTTTTTCTTTTACGCGTAGCGTATGTATTCTGCATAAGTGCTTTGCTGGATTTTGTTGGATTAGTTTTTTGTTTTTTAAGTCTTCTGGTTTGTTTGTTTTTCCCAATATATAGTCTGCATGAGTCCATACGAGTCCCCTATATGAGTCCTGTTCATACGAGTCTTCACTAGTCTGCATAAGTCATGTTCCTTTTCACTAATCCAAATACCGTGAGTCTTCTTCATGAGTCCCCATCATCAACCGAACTTTTATCACATTTTAACCCCAAACACCCCACCATCCTAAATCACATCATGATTGCGCTAAACATATTTGCCAGCCCCGATAAATAAATCAAAATAAACTCGCATTTTTTTCGCAGCCTAGATAGCAATCCCAGTTGGTACTATTTGTTTCTTTAGTTCTTGTAAGTGCTAATCTATAAAGCACATTCTATATTACTAGGTTATATTTGTTTCTTTAGTTTTTGTAAGTGCTAATCTATATAGCACATTCTATATTACTTGGTATAGTTAAAATAGGTTGTACGCAGTTAATTAAAGGCTCAGTTCAAAGGAATTGCTATGACCAAGCAACAGAAAAAGAAGATAGACACACGACATACGGGCAATACACCACAGCAACCAGATACAAATACCAGATTGGCACGTTGAATCAATTGCATCGCGACACACCACCAACATCCAAATTTCTACGGACAATGCCTTGTGGAAAGCATTGAACAGGAGTCTGCTGACCCTCGACACCCAAAACCATATACACCTCGCCGATAACAACATTTTCCATCGATGCAATTGCGATCAAGATGTTGTTGTTCTGATCCACCTACATGTTGCTGAAGATTCTAGAGTTACTGTTTCAATTGTAACTGATAAATCATTGGATGCCATGTCCTTGTGTAGCAGCTCCTTTTTAGTTTAATAAAGTTTCATGCTTCAAAAAAAAAATATTATTTGACATAATTTTGCGTCAACTAGCAAAATTTATTTTTTCCCCTAAAAATGGAGCATGTAGGATATCTTGATTCCTATTGGTCGAAGACCAAACCTATCCGGTAGGAGTAAAATCCTAATTGAAGTTGGAAAACAAAATTAAAAGGAAACCTTGACTGAGTGCATGACCGGGTCACTTGGCCGGTCAATTTATCTCACGTCTCCTTTGGCCAACTGGCCATGCTCCTCTTCTTAACCGACCAATCAGATCGCTCCTAGCCTACATGCTCCATTCTAAATCGTCGACCAAAGTAGGCTGGTCGAGCTGCTTAATTTTCTTAAGGACTAAATCTTGACCGCCCAAGTTAGTCACAACTAATCACGACCACCCAACTTGGCAGGTTTATTTATCTAACCTAAATACCTATATGCTCCGCTCTGGCCAATCACATCGCTTATATCATACATGCTTCGCTTCTGACCAATCACATCTCTTTAACTTGGTCGGACGATACCCAAAAGGTCACCCAAGGTTGGCCGAACATCTGGGAGCAATTCGTAAAGAATTTAAGTATGAGTTATATTCCAAAAGTTTCGTGTGGGTGTCTAGTATAACATACTAAAAACTCGCATCAATAGGATTAACGAGCTAAAAGATACAGCTTAAAGAGCGAGCTAGGTCATGGCTGAAAACTGACAGAATTCCTCCTGAATTCTTCCTGAGTTTTACTATCGGCTGTTTTGACCTCCTAAACGAGTTCAAAACCTAAATATTCCCGTGGTAAACTAGGAAATTCTTTTCTGATAATAATGGAGGGGTCAACCATCAAAATCTAAGTTCGTATGAAGATTCTACAACAGTTTTAGTGAAGGGTCTCATATCTGAATTTTCTTACTACTAAATTTCACGAATTGTAGGATCAGAATATCGCAATTCCAATACTTCGCGAGATAAATAAACGACTGCGTCGCGAAGGAGTCGCATGGAGGTAAATAAATGACGTAATAGATGACGACAGTCAGAACATGAGGAAAGTGTGACGACTTGGCGAGATTTAGGAGTATCGCGAGGACAAGCAGTTACACATTCGCGAGGATTCGCGAGTCGTTTCCGAAAATAAAGGACAGCTTAGCTGTCATCCACTATGTAATACCCTATATAAAGGGTTGAGTAAGTCCGTTGTAGGGGGGATCTTTTTGAATTGTTAAGCAAGTCATTAGGAGAGAGAAAACAAAGAGTAATTGTAATTGCTTTGGTTTTGTTCTAATTGTATTTGTAAACATTTCAAGAAAATAATCAATCAAGTTCAAAGTTTATCATCTTTTAGAGAGTTTATTACATTGAATCTAGTGAGGGGTGTAGTGTAGGATTTCCTGCAACTACACGAATTTCTTCATGTATTAACATAAACCTCCATTCACCCTTTCATTCAAGAAGTGGGTTAATGTGATTATGAGACCATATGTCATGCTACATATGCGTGACTACTTCCATACTCATATATCGTTTTCTCTACTCTTTCATAACCACCCATCACCTCTCGCTGATATCATGAAAACAGTGGTTGACTTGCCACTCATGACCAACATGTAGCGTAACTCACACGTGATTTGTCCATGCCTTACATGCATGATCAACACCACATATTTAGTTGGTTAAACAATCACGTCTTCTTATCCACCTCTCACAACTACTCTTCACTAAAGGAGAGGTGTTAGGATAACCATGTTCCATACAACACAACTTGTCGACCTAGTCATACAGGTCAGTCTATTCATGCATGGAAAGCTAGTCATGTAAGATGACTTCTTTCATATTTTACTCGAGACATCAATAATGTCGCAAATGGGGGATGTTCATCAGGGTATTGGTCTGGCGGCATACGACGTGCGTGTACAATACACCCATTACGAGAAAGTGACGGGAAGAGCGGGCAGTTAACGAGTAGAGGAGAAGTGGGTACAAAACCGTCCAGTCCTACCTTCACAATAGGGGCACGGTTTCTACCACCTTCACACGATCTCCATCACATCACTACTCCACAACTCCCACTTCCTATGAGATCGGGGTGTTTGACTATGACTTGATATAAATATATTTTTAATCTATTTTTTTCAACAACTAACACAAGTATCCAAAAAACACAGAGAACATACGGCCTACACCTTGCAAGCAAGTTCCATCTTCAGAGGTAAGTCATACACAATCACACCTTATAGAGCATGTCTCACTGATCTCAACACCTTCTCTGCTTCCCTCCCTAAGATCGACCCTTCTCCTTCATTTTGTGACCGAAGCAAGACTGGAACGACCATTTCTTGGTTTAGGCCAGAATTGTACAGATTGATCTCTCGAATCTAAAGTACTCCTATGTTGTACATTTTTTTAGGGTCTAGACTCGTTTCTCATCAACCTACCCACTTTTACTCTTTTCTTCGAATCGGTTTTACCCTACTACAAAGGGGTTGTTACTGGAGGCTTAACTGCAATGATTTCAATATTCATTGCGAGAGGACATATGAAAGACATTGTGAGCAATATTTGTTCTTATGCTAACATCAAGGCTATTTGATTTATTGGTTCACGTACAACTGGCTTGCATATATATGCAAGAGCAACAGCTAAGAAAAACGTGCTCAATCAAATATAGGAGCTAAAAATCATGAAATTTTCATTTCTGATGCAAGCATGGATGATGCGTTAAATTATCTTATTGCTACTGGAATTGGAACTACCAGACAGAGAGGCAGGCACTCATCATCGTTGTTTTTGTTGGATACTCCAAACTTTTTTTTTTTACTCAGCAAACTATCATTACAAGGGATGGTTGAGCGTGTCAATTCTCTTAAAGTAAATGATGGATATAAGTTTCCTGCAGAACTTGGTCAAGTGATTAGCAGATAGGCGAACAACAAAATATGCAGATTAATACAAACTGGCGCTAAAAATTGTTCCACATTTATACTTGATGAGAGAAATGGTGTAATTTATAGGATTGAGAATGACAACGTTTTCAATCATACGAATACCACCACTTTATCAAACGTAAAAAGTAACATGGAATATGGAATGCTATGAGCAGAAGTTTTTAATGAAGCGGCAACATGAGCTATCGTCTGCATTTGGATGCAAATTGGTTGAAAAGGAACAGTCCAAGAATCTTCTTTTGCTTAAAAATTACATGTTAGATAATCTTACTAAGAAAGGCATATTTTGGGTCAGCCAAATGGAAGATGAAGTAAGGAATTCAGTGGTCGCTACTCGCATTATTAACACAATTATCACGACTACCAATGTGACTTTTGTGTTTGATCGCAGAAAATTTAAATACACATCTTAGATTGTGTGGAATAACATTTCGTGGTTACTTCATTTTCCAAGACTATGAGATTTTTGTTTGATTGTAGTAAGATCAATAGCTTGAGAGCAATATATGGATAGTAAAAGAAGCGCAACATTTACTTGATCTTGAACTCTAATCATGTTCTATGGTGACAACTCGAGGACGAGTTTTTGTCAAGAAGGACATCTTCTTATGGCTTCGTTGTTACTTCATTTTCCAAGACTATGAGATTTTTGTTTGATTGTGGTAAGATGTACCAATGGCTTGAGAGCGATATATGGATAGTAAAAGAAGCGCACCATTTATTTGATCTTGAAATCTAATCATGTTTTATGGTGGACTGATGTAAAACATCTTCCTTAGTAGTTTTCCTAGTTTAGTATTTCTTTTATTTAAAACTAGTTATTTTAGGTATTAGTAAAACCGATATAAATATGCATACGAGATTGTCCCAAGACACATCTTTTATTAAACATATTATTATCAATCTTATTATATTCGTTTCACACGAATTTCTTTTATCTTTTCTTATTTCTCCTCTTAAATTTCGTTTGTAACCCGTTCTTCTCTTCACATCTCCAACAATCTCCGTATTGCATTATTCCCTTATCGTTCTACATTATTTTGCATACCATGTCAATTTGGACATACTTATGTATATTTTTTTTGCACATGAAAAGGACATTATTTGCAAATGAGCCCTTGTACTTTTGTACACTATTTGTTATGACATTCTTGTACATTTGTTATATATCTCATAGACACTTCTAAGACAACTTTAATCACAAAATCTTATCGGGCTTATGGATTATTGTTTAATCTTAATTTTTCTTGATACCATTATTGCTTGAAGGTTCACGACCTCACTTGATCATATTGAACCACCATTGTGCAAGGATTTGTAACCAACCGGACTATAGTGCATATTCTTCTTTGAGAAATACAATGGTATAAGAATTCAATGGCTTTATTTGATCTCACCTGGCACATGGTCTCTGGTTTCTCCTCATTCCTCTCAAAACCTTGTACCATGAAAATAGGTGGTTGTAATGAAAAACAAATGTTGATGGTTCTCAGAACATACATAAGGCAAGGGTAACTGCCAAAGGTTTACATTAGCAAGAAGGTATTGATTATAATGAGACATTCAACTCTTTAGTGAAACTTCCTACAATTGGGTTTTGTGATGCACAAGATCAGAGCCAATCATTGGCATGAGAAATTGTAAACAATAATAAAATACATGAGAGAGAATGGTTATTTACATTGGATAATACATTTGTAGAGAGAGAAGTTTAAAAATACTTGAATATTTGCATTCTTCATTGTAAATAACCATTCTCTCTCATATATTTTATTATTGTTTACAATTTCTCATGCCAATAATGGGCTCTTATCACTGCAATGCAGTTTGATTGGGACATTAATCAACTTGGCGTGAGTGATGCGTTTTTCCTTGGTGATCTCACTAAAGTTATGTTTATGAACCAGCCAATAGGCTTTCAACATGCTTTAAATCCTGATTTTATATGCAGGTTTCATAAATCTCTCTATAGGCTGAAACAAGTTCCATAAGAATGGTATTACAAACTTCATGAGGCCTTATTGGCTATGGAATTCATTTCTTCTAAAGTCGATTCTTCAGTGTTTTTCACAAGGTTGCTACTAGAACCACCATATTCTATCTTATATTGATGATGTTTTGTTAAATGGCAGTCCTTCTTCTTTTTATTCTTATATTATAACAGGTTTGCTGAGTCAATTCCATGTCAATAATATAGAATAATCGTACTACTTCTTGGGACTTGTAGTCAAAGAAAATTCTGTTGGTCTCATTTTTTCTCAAACCAATGAAGATGTTGATTTACTTCACGAGACTGCTATAAATGGAGCACAACCTTGTTGTTCACCTTCTCTAGCAAACTTCAAGGCAACAAGGATGTTGGTGACCCAACGTGAAACCAACCAAAACATATATCTCTGATTAGGTTCCTTCCAATACCAAACATGCAATGTCCTACTACCTTTCATATTTATTATGTTGGAATCTTGCAACAATAAACAACACGTTAGATGTATCAAAAACTAATATGTAAAGAAATAATCCGAAACAACTCTACCGAATCAACTTGACCAGGGCAGAATCACAGGTTCAACAAGTTTTCCTTAACACATTAGTTCGCGGGTATACTTAAGATGAGTAATGCTAAACCCCTCACAGCGAAGATGTGTCCAGGATAAGACTGCCCGATATAACTTGAGTTAGCACAACGCAAGTTACCCACTCTTGAACTCAGCAACGGGGATGGAAGTAAAAACACCGCACAAACAAAGGAAGAAGATGATTAAAAAGAATTACTTCTTGTGTGTTTTGAAAACAGAATTTCGAGTTGTATTTATAGGATGAAATACTTGCAAATCAAGTTAGGTTTTGGTTTTCTTCAAAAACAAGTAAAACACGTAAAAGGAATTTACCATAAATAAAACTCTTAAGAAATAATTTTGGAATTAATTTCCTAAAGAAAACTCGCCAAAAATAAATCTGTGTAGAAAAGGGACTTGGTGCATGGCATATGCACATATCCATTGTATAAGCTATTCTCAGCTCTACCTATCGCAGATTTGCTGTCACAATGTATAGATATAGCTGGCACAGGCCTATGCCAGAGAGGAATATCTTCTAAAAAGTTTCTTAGCCATTCGGCCTCCTCTCCTGCTTTATCTAACGCAATAAACTCCGACTCCATAGTGGAACGAGCTATACATGTCTGTTTGGAACTTTCCCAAGATACGAGCCTTTTTCTAGAGTGAATACATATCCACTCGTAGACTTAGACTCCTCTGAGCCTGTTATCCAGTTTGCATCACAAAATCGCTCAAGGACGTAATTCAAACTAAAGGTCATTGTGTACTTGAAGTATTTTAGCACTCTAATAAGTGCATCCCAATGTATCTTCACTGGATTACAAGTATACCTGCTTAACCTACTCACAGCATAAGTGATAGGTGTCGTAAAACACCTAATTTTATATCTAGTATTTATGCTTTCTTTGCGAGTTTTCTTATAAATTATGTATCTTATATTGGTTTTGAGTTATCAGGTGTTTTGGAGTCATTGGAGCGAAAACGGCAAAAAGGTCAACTCGCAGACGAATTAAGATGTCAGTCTCCCAGAACTGACAGTTCAAATCAACAAGGGATTATTCAGGCGGCCCTTATCCAAGCAGTGGGTGCCTTGAACAATTTCACTCATTACTTACCCTAAAATTGAGAGAAGATTTATTCATTTCTTCTCGATGCAAAACCAAAAAACGGCTCCATTAGAAATGAAGAGATTGATGGAGATTTTTAGGTTCGATTGTTGCAGGAGGTGATTTAATGGGAGAAAGAAGATGAGACGCTGTTGATCATAGATCTGGTACAGATTAAGAAAAGAGGATCTGGAATTACTAATAGAATTGAGATGTAGGGTTTGATAATTTATGTTGAGTTGAAAATGATGAAGAAGCTGTTTCCGCCATTGATTAAGGAGGTTAGAAGATAATTCAAAGATGGGTTTGAGCTGAATTTGTGTTTGGCAGAAAGATGATTTGAATTGGAGCTGTTTCTGGGAGAATTGGGAAATGGAGTCTTGGTCTCGGATTAGACATGAGTTTCACCAATGAATCATGAAGTTTGGAGATTATGAAGGCAATGAAACTGCAGCTGAATTGGTGATGTCACAACTGCAAATAGAGAAGAGCTCAAATATTACATGGAGTGGCGCTGCAATGAAGCCGAGATGGAGGGGATTACTGATTCTGTGAGCCAAGGAGCTGCTTCTGCCAGTTAGTTGTGGAGTTGGTGTTGGAAATGAATTGCAGTGGTTGCAGCTGAGATTACAAGGTGTTGCAGCATGAGCTGAGTACATGTTACTGGTGGTAATGGAATTGCAGGTGCCAGCAGGTACGGTGATAAGCATTGGGAGCTGAACTGGTGCCGGGAATGTGGAATGAGTAGATGTATGTATGATGCAGGTGCAAGCAGAAAATGGATGGAAGGGTTGAGCTGGTGTTGTGAGATGAGTGAATTGCTTAAGCTTGAATAGAAGTGAGTCTGATAGAATGTCATGTGTATGCTTGTAAGTTGCAGGTAATTAAGGAGTATGTGCTCAAGTTGTTGCAATTTGAGAAGAATTGGGTTACGTGTCTTTGAAGAAGTTGTAGCCGCAATTGGCGAGTTACGGGGTTTTGTGGAAGGATGCAAATGCCGGTGGAGAATTGAGGTGCTTGGAAAGTTGGTTGTTTGGATGTGTGTGGAGCTCTGGCCAGATGGGTCTTGAAACAGATGGAGCTAATGGGAAAGGATGAGTCTAGTGGTGCTAGTTGGAGTTTGTGCTATGCAGTTAAGACTCAAGGGAGGTTGTGCTGCAGATGTTGGTTCTGTGCATGAAGCGAAACTGCGGAGGTTAATTGCAGGCTGGGGTGTTGGTGCTTAGAGCTGGTGGATGACAGTGCAAATGGCCTAGCCCAAAGTGAATCAGACTGAGCCAGACTGACTCGTCTGATTAGCTGAACTGACTCACATCTGACTGGACCCGGTTTTACTCAGTGACTCACCCGAGTTGACTCGATCGTTTTGACCCGTTGACCGGTGACCGGATTGACTTTGCCGGTCACCTGAGCTACTTTCCGGCGACCTTTCCGGCCAATTTCCGGCCATAATCCCAGTTTTCCGGCGACGGTTTTTTGACATAATTTCACATGGGTATTTCTCACACATGGGCTTGGTGGACCACTTGGAGATGGGTTTTGAGAAGACCTAATATTGGAAGGAGTATCCTTTATGGAAATTGAGAAACATATAAAAGAGAGGACTTTTACCTAATGTGGGATATCTTTTATCTCTTGCCTCTACTTTGTTTTCTAGGGTTTAGAACCATGAAGTCTTTTCTCTTTCTTCTTGTTATGAACTCCATGAATATGAGCTAGAGTTTTATTATTGGTTATGGAATAAGTTGGATTTCCAAATATGGGTTTTAATTCAATAAATTAGTTTTCTCTCATATTATCGTTTATGATTCACCATGAATATTGTTACATGATTTGAATGCTTGTTTAATCGAGTCGCGAATCGATTGAGTTTGCTTTCATCTTTATTGCTAGATTAGGGTTATTATACGCAAAAGTGATAATTCCGGATTGCAAGTAGCATAAATATGATTATAGTTTGTAGTGATATATTCTTATGATCATATGTGAGTCATAACCTTTGTTAAATCGGATTAGTGCGCTTTCCACGTTCGATTGCTTTGATTGGCCTGATTTCATAGAACCTAATGCATCTACGGAATTAAACTTGATTAGTGCTTTTACACGTTAGGTTGTTCCTTTAGGTAGAATTCATATTCGCATCTTTTAATGTGTTTGTTGATGATATGAGGAGATTTGCGGGATATACTTGAGATCAAGGTATTCTAGGGCCTTTGATAAAAGTTGAGATTAAAATATCAATTCTAGTTATTGTGGTGAAACCATGTTTGTGATTGAAGACGAAATCCATGACCAATACTTTCTCATCCTTGATTACTTGTTTACTTTTCTTTATTTGCTTTTATTTTATTTTAGTTTATAAAATCACAAAACCCCTGGTTATTTATAGGGAACCGAAACAATTTGACAACCTAGACCTCTCTGTGGGATCGATCCTTTCTTGCCCTTGCTTCATTATATATTTTGAGTAGTAAGAAAGTGTAATTATATTTGTGTCGGCTGACAACCGGTCAAATTTTGGCGCCGTTGCCGGGGAGGCAGCGGTTGTTAATTGTTTTTGGTTTTTGGTTTTTGGATTCTGATTTTTGTTTTTAGTTTTTGTTTTATTTTTCTTATTTCTGGTTTTTAACCTTGGTTTGAGAATTTTATTTCAGGTGTTTGTTTCTCATGGAAGGAGCATACTACATGGATGGATGCGGTTTTCAACAACCTCAACAATACGAAAACTACCAATTCCATGGGTATAATCAAAACCAATTCATTGGTTATGACCAATATTCCATGGAACCTTATGGTTTTCCTCAACAACCTTATGGCGGGTATGTGTGTGAACAACCACAAGGATGGGAGGATTCTTATGCTTGTGAACAAAAAGTCTCTAACTTTATAGACAAAGTTTCCACCTTTTTACAAGAGGAATTTCAAAAAGCTAAAGAGACTACAAACGAGCAACTCCAAGAACTTCGTGAAGGTTTTGCTAGCTTGCGAAGAGGCATTGATCAATACAAGGAAGATATGGATAATTCTTATGAGCATATGGTTTGTGATGAATATTTGATTGATGCTAATGTTGAAAAAGGCCAATCCTTGGGCACTTTCGTTGATAATTGTGTAGTTAACTCAACTCTTGATCTTAATAATGATCATTCACCTATTCAAAAGGATGAGTTCGAGATTAGCAACACTAAATTCAGCGAGGACCAATCTTATGTTAACTATGATAGTGATGGTGATTATGATACATTTCTTGAAACAACTCATGGTGACATCCCCGAGGAGTGTACAACGGAGTCTTTTTGGGATCAAGATGAAGACGAAGAGGAATATGTCGACACTTGTGTAGATTACTCAAGCATTGATCTTAATAATGATCAAGAGCCTATTCAAAGGGTGGAGCTTGAGGATGATGCATTTTCGAGTGTTCTATAAAAGTTTCTTATAATAAAATTTGGATCCGCAAAAGAGTATGTGCCTTATAACAAAAAGGAGTGTGTTGAGAATGAGACCGGTATGACCAATATTGTGGAAGACCCAGTTGAGCTTGCATATGATTGTAATGATAATGTTTACGTCGAAACTTTGGTTAAGGCAGAAACGGATGAAGAATGGTTGCAAAGTTTGATAGAGGACCATGATATGAAAGAGGTGAATAATTCACTTGAGTTTTTCAAGGATGAAGAGGATACCGTAATACAAGAGATTGTGCAAGGTTTATCTAACCCTTTGCCTATTGTTTCTTCTCCTTTACCTCTTATTGGTTTGAATGTATGTGCTTCGAGAATATTGTTGAATGACTTTGTTTCTCGTTTTCCTCCATTAGAGATACTTGATTCTCATACTATGCAGGTTTTGGAACAAGGAACCGTGGAAGTACCCAACTTCTATATTCTTTATACACTCCCAAGTGTGGACAAGAATAAGTGTGGGGAAGCTTTTATTGGTTCATAGCTTCACTTTTGCTTTATTGTACTAATATTTGTGTGAAGCTAGTGTTTGAAAAACAGGTTCTATGGAAGGATCCTCAACTTTTCGATTGTTGGTATATGGACGATAACAAAAGAGTCGGGGCTGACGACTTTAAACCAAGCGCTAAATGGGAGGCAACCCATAGGTTTTGTATTTTAGTCCCTTTTATTTTTTGTTTTTTATTGTTTTCATATCATATTTGCATCCCCATGTTTAATTTCATTGCGTCCGGAATCTATCTTAGAAGAGAATTATGATGAATACCTTTTCGTCAGAAAAAAAATTCAGACTGCACGTAGTTCATTCCAGAGACCATAACTGTCAGACCGTTTATCGAAACACTGTGCCCTTTTGAAACTTTATAGAAAACACGTAGATGAATAACTTGTGTGAAATGGAGTTTTTCCAAATTCCTTTCCAATTTGTACAGTTTTTGCGTTTTATCTGCTGTTACGTCAGAATTCAGAATTTTCGGTTTTACACATTGAGGACAATGTGAAGTTTAAGTGTGGGGGAGTCTTTTGCATATAGAGTTTTTAGCCTTTTTGAGTCAAAATTTTCAACTTTTTGTAAATAGTGAATAAAAACTCCAACTTGTAGTTAGTTTAGAGTCACATAGTATACATGTCGCTAAGATTACATCGAGAATCTCATAATAGTGACCGAACTTAGAGATGACGAGAGAACATGATCGGGTTTCTTACTTGTTTGAGAGTTAAAGTTGGATTTAACCATGCCGGTGGCAAATAAGGTGCAGACTGAATTCGGTATTAGAGTAGTGATCCCCTATAGTGGAGACTACCCATGTTACATAATGTGAGGCACCGACCTTTAATTCTTTGTACTGTCTAAATATGTGCTTTTAGAGTGTGTGTCACCGTACGTAAATTCCGGGCAGAATGGTGAGCTGTCCAACCTCCCACAATAGAAGCACTATTTTGATCTCTTGAGTGCTATTTTTATCAATCATGTTGGTGACATCGAATTGCTAACTTACATACCACTTGTAATCTTGTTCGCGATTAGCACCATCCACCTTATCTCTCTCTACACCAACAGTCCATAGAAACACCATCATCATCAACAAGAGGAGCATCACAAATTTGAAGGAAAGTTGAAGACGTTCAAGGTTTACAAGCAACGATTGTAATTGCAGATTTCGGACTTTATGTAAGAGAGCGAATATTATCAAGATGAGAGTTCGAGAAGTCTATGATATCAAGACATATAAGTTGTGAAGAATCAAGCGGTAAAGTACTTACACCATGGCCATTTGTACTTATTTTATTTTCAGTTGTGTTTATTTCTCTTGTCTCAAAAAAAAAAAAAAAAAAAAAAATTAAGAAATTAAAAATTAAAAAAAAAAAAAAAAAAAAAAGAAAGAAAAAAAAGAAAGAAAAAAAAAAAGACAAGAGAAAATTTTTAGGTTCGTTAATAGTTTTTTATTATTTTGTTTTGTTTTTATTTTGTATTTATTTTTCTTGTCTCATGAAAAAAAAAGAAAAAAAAATATATAAAAGAAAAAAAAAATCAAAAAGAAAGAAAGAAAAAAAAAAAAAAGAGACAAGAAAAATTCATTGTATCATATTTTGGGTTTGTATAGTTTGTTTTTAGTTTTGTATTCTTTCAATAAAGCCAATGGAAAGAAGGAATATCTATAATGAAGTTTCAAGTGACTAGGAATTTGAGGGAAAGAATCATATTGTCAAGATTCTACGAGGTTCAAGAGTTATCATCAAGAGTTGAAGACCGAAGACGAAGATGAAGACACCGATTGAAGACCGAAGACGTTTCTATGGATGCTTTGTGAGAGTGGTGCTAGCTGCCGCACGTCGAACGGATAACGAGGTAAGTAAGCATATTCCCACCTTCGTTAAATGGTTGATTTCCTTTCGAAGAGATCGTCAGAAAAATGGGTTTTCAAAAAAAATATTAAAAGATGTGGGTTTTCAAAACATTCGGAGGGTTTTGCCTTCCTACCATTCAACGTGTCTCGGGATTCTCTCTTCATTCCAACCTGGACACATGTGTGACCTATAAAAAGCTGTTTATTATTGAGAGCAAATTCATAAAACCCTTTCTTGTGCGGCGAGTCGAGACTTTTGATCACTCCGAACCCGAATTTATGTCGAGAAGGGATGGTTATTTCTCTCTCAACTTTTAAGGAAGATTGTGTTCATTTATGTGTCTAACTTCTTATGACTAGTGTGCGAGAATCTCTATGTCTTCTTAGCGCGTTGGATGCTATCATTACGGAGAACTATTAAGTTGGAAAAATAGGTTTTGTGGGTATATCTCTAGTAAACCCTCACGAGACTATAACTCGTCCACTAGGGACACCTAGGGGTTTAAAGGCTTGTTATTTATGCTAAAAGTGACCGTAGCCTCGACGACACGGAGTTGTATGTATCCTTTAGAATAAGTTTTATTTTGTTTGATTTGCTCGAGGACTAGCAAAGTCTAAGTGTGGGGGAATCTGATAGGTGTCGTAAAACACCTAATTTTATATCTAGTATTTATGCTTTCTTTGCGAGTTTTCTTATAAATTATGTATCTTATATTGGTTTTGAGTTATCAGGTGTTTTGGAGTCATTGGAGCGAAAACGGCAAAAAGGTCAACTCGCAGACGAATTAAGATGTCAGTCTCCCAGAACTGACAGTTCAAATCAACAAGGGATTATTCAGGCGGCCCTTATCCAAGCAGTGGGTGCCTTGAACAATTTCACTCATTACTTACCCTAAAATTGAGAGAAGATTTATTCATTTCTTCTCGGTATGAAACCAAAACAGCGGCTCCATTAGAAATGAAGAGATTGATGGAGATTTTTAGGTTCGATTGTTGCAGGAGGTGATTTAATGGGAGAAAGAAGATGAGACGTTGTTGATCATAGATCCAGTGCACAGTTAAGAAAAGAGGATCGGAATTACTAATAGAATTGAGATGTAGGGTTTGATAATTTCATTGAGTTGAAAATGATGAAGAAGCTGTTTCCGCCATTGATTAAGGAGGTTAGAAGATAATTCAAAGATGGGTTTGAGCTGAATATGTGTTTGGCAGAAAGATGATTTGAATTGGAGCTGTTTCTGGGAGAATTGGGAAATGGAGTCTTGGTCTCGGATTAGACATGAGTTTCACCAATGAATCATGAAGTTTGGAGATTATGAAGGCAATGAAACTGCAGCTGAATTGGTGATGTCGCAACTTCAAATAGAGAAGAGCTCAGATATTACAGGGAGTGGCGCTGCAATGAAGCCGAGATGGAGGGGATTACTGAGTCTGTGAGCCAAGGAGCTGCTGCTGCCAGTTAGTTGTGGAGTTGGTGTTGGAACTGAATTGCAGTGGTTGCAGCTGAGATTACAAGGTGTTGCAGCATGAGCTGAGTACATGTTACTGGTGGTAATGGAATTGCAGGTGCCAGCAGGTGCGGTGATAAGCATTGGGAGCTGAACTGGTGCATGGAATGTGGAATGAGTAGATGTATGTATGATGCAGGTGCAAGCAGAAAATGGATGGAAGGGTTGAGCTGGTGTTGTGAGATGAGTGAATTGCTTAAGCTTGAATGGAAGTGAGTCTGATAGAATGTCATGTGTATGCTTGTAAGTTGCAGGTAATTAAGGAGTATGTGCTCAAGTTGTTGCAGCTGAGAAGAATTGGGTTCTGTGTGCTGAAGAAGTTGTAGCTGCAATTGGCGAGTTACAGGGGTTTTGTGGAAGGATGCAAATGCCAGTGGGAGAATGAGGTCTTGGAAAGTTGGTTGTTTGGATGTGTGTGGAGCTCTGGCCAGATGGGTCTTGAAACAGATGGAGCTAATGGGAAAGGATGAGTCTAGTGGTGCTAGTTGGAGTTTGTGCTGTGCAGTTAAGACTCAAGGGAGGTTGTGCTGCAGATGTTGGTTCTGTGCATGAAGCGAAGCTGCGGAGGTTAATTGCAGGCTGGGCTGTTGGTGCTTAGAGCTGGTGGATGACAGTGCAAATGGCCTAGCCCAAAGTGAATCGATCGAGCTGAGGCCGACTCGTCGATTAGTTGAATCGACTCACATCCGATCGGACCGGTTTTTTTACTCGGTGACTCACCCGAGTTGACTCGACCGTTTTGACCCGTTGACCGGTGGCCGGATTGACTTTGCCGGTCACCCGAGCTACTTTCCTAGTGACCTTTCCGCCAATTTCCGGCCATAATCCCAGTTTTCCGGCGACGATTTTTGGACATAATTTCACATGGGTATTTCTCACACATGGGCTTGGTGGACCACTTGGAGATGGGTTTTGAGAAGACCTAATATTGGAAGGAGTATCCTTTATGGAAATTGAGAAACATATAAAAGAGAGGACTTTTACCTAATGTGGGATATCTTTTATCTCTTGCCTCTACTTTGTTTTCTAGGGTTTAGAACCATGAAGTCTTTTCTCTTTCTTCTTGTTATGAACTCCATGAATATGAGCTAGAGTTTTATTATTGGTTATGGAATAAGTTGGATTTCCAAATATGGGTTTTAATTCAATAAATTAGTTTTCTCTCATATTATCGTTTATGATTCACCATGAATATTGTTACATGATTTGAATGCTTGTTTAGTCGAGTCGCGAATCGATTGAGTTTGCTTTCATCTTTATTGCTAGATTAGGGTTATTATACGCAAAAGTGATAATTCCGGATTGCAAGTAGCATAAATATGATTATAGTTTGTAGTGATATATTCTTATGATCATATGTGAGTCATAACCTTTGTTAAATCGGATTAGTGCGCTTTCCACGTTCGATTGCTTTGATTGGCCTGATTTCATAGAACCTAATGCATCTAGGGAATTAAACTTGATTAGTGCTTTTACACGTTAGGTTGTTCCTTTAGGTAGAATTCATATTCGCATCTTTTAATGTGTTTGTTGATGACATGAGGAGATTTGCGGGATATACTTGAGATCAAGGTATTCTAGGGCCTTTGATAAAAGTTGAGATTAAAATATCAATTCTAGTTATTGTGGTGAAACCATGTTTGTGATTGAAGACGAAATCCATGACCAATACTTTCTCATCCTTGATTACTTGTTTACTTTTCTTTATTTGCTTTTATTTTATTTTAGTTTATAAAATCACAAAACCCTAGTGTTATTTATAGGAACCGAAACAATTTGACAACCTAGACCTCTCTGTGGATCGATCCTTTCTTGCCCTTGCTTCATTATATATTTTGAGTAGTAAGAAAGTGTAATTATATTTGTGTCGGTGACAACCGGTCAAATTTTGGCGCCGTTCTTGGAGGCAGCGGTTGTTAATTGTTTTTGGTTTCTGATTTTTGTTTTTGGTTTTTGTTTTATTTTTCTTATTTCTGGTTTTTAACCTTGGTTTGAGAATTTTATTTCAGGTGTTTGTTTCTCATGGAAGGAGCATACTACATGGATGGATGCGGTTTTCAACAACCTCAACAATACGAAAACTACCAATTCCATGGGTATAATCAAAACCAATTCATTGGTTATGACCAATATTCCATGGAACCTTATGGATTTCCTCAACAACCTTATGGCGGGTATGTGTGTGAACAACCACAAGGATGGGAGGATTCTTATGCTTGTGAACAAAAAGTCTCTAACTTTATAGACAAAGTTTCCACCTTTTTACAAGAGGAATTTCAAAAAGCTAAAGAGACTACAAACGAGCAACTCCAAGAACTTCGTGAAGGTTTTGCTAGCTTGCGAAGAGGCATTGATCAATACAAGGAAGATATGGATAATTCTTATGAGCATATGGTTTGTGATGAATATTTGATTGATGCTAATGTTGAAAAAGGCCAATCCTTGGGCACTTTCGTTGATAATTGTGTAGTTAACTCAACTCTTGATCTTAATAATGATCATTCACCTATTCAAAAGGATGTGTTCGAGATTAGCAACACTAAATTCAGCGAGGACCAATCTTATGTTAACTATGATAGTGACGGTGATTATGATACATTGCTTGAAACAACTCATGGTGACATCCCCGAGGAGTGTACAACGGAGTCTTTTTGGGATCAAGATGAAGACGAAGAGGAATATGTCGACACTTGTGTAGATTACTCAAGCATTGATCTTAATAATGATCAAGAGCCTATTCAAAGGGTGGAGCTTGAGGATGATGCATTTTCGAGTGTTCTATAAAAGTTTCTTATAATAAAAATTTGGATCCGCAAAATAGTATGTGCCTTATAACAAAAAGAAGTGTGTTGAGAATGAGACCGGTATGACCAATATTGTGGAAGACCCAATTGAGCTTGCATATGATTGTAATGATAATGTTTATGTCGAAACTTTGGTTAAGGCAGAAACGGATGAAGAATGGTTGCAAAGTTTGATAGAGGACCATGATATGAAAGAGGTGAATAATTCACTTGAGTTTTTCAAGGATGAAGAGGATACCGTAATACAAGAGATTGTGCAAGGTTTATCTAACCCTTTGCCTATTGTTTCTTCTCCTTTACCTCTTATTGGTTTGAATGTATGTGAATCGAGAATATTGTTGAATGACTTTGTTTCTCGTTTTCCTCCATTAGAGATACTTGATTCTCATACTATGCAGGTTTTGGAACAAGGAACCGTGGAAGTACCCAACTTCTATATTCTTTATACACTCCCAAGTGTGGACAAGAATAAGTGTGGGGGAAGCTTTTATCGGTTCATAGCTTCACTTTTGCTTTATTGTACTAATATTTGTGTGAAGCTAGTGTTTGAAAAACAGGTTCTATGGAAGGATCCTCAACTTTTCAGATTGTTGGTATATGGACGATAACAAAAGAGTCGGGCTGACGACTTTAAACCAAGCGCTAAATGGGAGGCAACCCATAGGTTTTGTATTTTAGTCCCTTTTATTTTTTGTTTTTTATTGTTTTCATATCATATTTGCATCCCCATGTTTAATTTCATTGCGTCCGGAATCTATCTTAGAAGAGAATTATGATGAATACCTTTTCGTCAGAAAAAAAATTCAGACTGCACGTAGTTCATTCCAGAGACCATAACTGTCAGACCGTTTATCGAAACACTGTTCCCTTTTGACACTTTGTAGAAAACACGTAGATGAATAACTTTTGTGAAATGGAGTTTTTCCAAATTCCTTACCAATTTGTACAGTTTTTGCGTTTTATCTGCTGTTACGTCAGAATTCAGAATTTTCGGTTTTACACATTGAGGACAATGTGAAGTTTAAGTGTGGGGGAGTCTTTTGCATATAGAGTTTTTAGCCTTTTTGAGTCAAAATTTTCAACTTTTTTGTAAATAGTGAATAAAAACTCCAACTTGTAGTTAGTTTAGAGTCACATAGTATACATGTCGCTAAGATTACATCGAGAATCTCATAATAATAGTGACTGAACTTAGAGATGACAGAGAACATGATCGGGTTTCTTACTTGTATGAGAGTTAAAGTTGGATTTAACCATGCCAGTGGCAAATAAGGTGCAGACTGAATTCGGTATTAGAGTAGTGATCCCCTATAGTGGAGACTACCCATGTTACATAATGTGAGGCACCGACCTTCAATTCTTTGTACCTGTCTAAATATGTGCTTTTAGAGTGTGTGTCACCGTACGTAAATTCCGGGCAGAATGGTGAGCTGTCCAACCTCCCACCATAGAAGCACTATTTTGATCTCTTGAGTGCTATTTTTATCAATCATGTTGGTGACATCGAATTGCTAACTTACATACCACTTGTAATCTTGTTCGCAGTTAGCACCATCCACCTTATCTCTCTCTACACCAACAGGTCCATAGAAACACCATCATCATCAACAAGAGGAGCATCACAAATTCAAGGAAAGTTAAAGACGTTCAAGGTTTACAAGCAACGATGCATGCAATTGAGCAGATTTCAGACTTTATGTACGAGAGCGAATATTATCAAGATGAGAGTTCGAGAAGTCTATGATATCAAGACATATAAGTTGTGAAGAATCAAGCGGTAAAGTACTTACACCATGGCCATTTGTACTTATTTTATTTTCAGTTGTGTTTATTTCTCTTGTCTCAAAAAAAAAAAAAAAAAAAAAAAAAAAAATTAAAAATTTAAAAATTAAAAAAAAAAAAAAACGAAAATTAAGAAAAAAAAAAAAAAAAAAAAAAGACAAGAGAAAATTTTTAGGTTCGTTAATAGTTTTTTATTATTTTGTTTTGTTTTGTTTTTATTTTGTATTTATTTTTCTTGTCTCATAAAAAAAAATATATATAAAAGAAAAAAAAAAAAATCAGAAAAAAAAAAAAAAGAGACAAGAAAAATTCATTGTATCATATTTTGGGATTGTATAGTTTGTTTTTAGTTTTGTATTCTTTCAATAAAGCCAATGGAAAGAAGGAATATCTATAATGAAGTTTCAAGTGACTAGGAATTTGAGGGAAAGAATCATATTGTCAAGATTCTACGAGGTTCAAGAGTTATCATCAAGAGTTGAAGACCGAAGACGAAGATGAAGACACCGATTGAAGACCGAAGACGTTTCTATGGATGTTGTGAGAGTGGTGCTAGCTGCACGTCGAACGGATAACGAGGTAAGTAAGCATATTCCCACCTTCGTTAAATGGTTGATTTCCTTTCGAAGAGATCGTCAGAAAAATGGGTTTTCAAAAAAAATATTAAAAGATGTGGGTTTTCAAAACATTCGGAGGGTTTTGCCTTCCTACCATTCAACGTGTCTCGGGATTCTCTCTTCATTCCAACCTGGACACACGTGTGACCCATAAAAAGCTGTTTATTATTGAGAGCAAATTCATAAAACCCTTTCTTGTGAGGAAGAGTCGAGACTTTTGATCACTCCGAACCCGAATTTATGTCGAGAAGGGATGGTTATTTCTCTCTCAACTTTTAAGGATGAGATTGTGTTCATTTATGTGTCTAACTTCTTATGACTAGTGTGCAGAATCTCTATGTCTTCTTAGCGCGTTGGATGCTATCATTACGGAGAACTATTAAGTTGGAAAAATAGGTTTTGTGGGTATATCTCTAGTAAACCCTCACGAGACTATAACTCGTCCACTAGGGACACCTAGGGGTTTAAAGGCTTGTTATTTATGCTAAAAGTGACCGTAGCCTCGACGACACGGAGTTGTATGTATCCTTTAGAATAAGTTTTATTTTGTTTGATTTGCTCGAGGACTAGCAAAGTCTAAGTGTGGGGGAATCTGATAGGTGTCGTAAAACACCTAATTTTATATCTAGTATTTATGCTTTCTTTGCGAGTTTTCTTATATATTATGTATCTTATATTGGTTTTGAGTTATCAGGTGTTTTGGAGTCATTGGAGCGAAAACGGCAAAAAGGTCAACTCGCAGACGAATTAAGATGTCAGTCTCCCAGAACTGACAGTTCAAATCAACAAGGGATTATTCAGGCGGCCCTTATCCAAGCAGTGAGTGCCTTGAACAATTTCACTCATTACTTACCCTAAAATTGAGAGAAGATTTATTCATTTCTTCTCGGTCTGAAACCAAAACAGCGGCTCCATTAGAAATGAAGAGATTGATGAAGATTTTTAGGTTCGATTGTTGCAGGAGGTGATTTAATGGGAGAAAGAAGATGAGACGTTGTTGATCATAGATCTGGTACAGATTAAGAAAAGGGGATCTGGAATTACTAATAGAATTGAGATGTAGGGTTTGATAATTTCTGTTGAGTTGAAAATGATGAAGAAGCTGTTTCCGCAATTGATTAAGGAGGTTAGAAGATAATTCAAAGATGGGTTTGAGCTGAATTTGTGTTTGGCAGAAAGTTGATTTGAATTGGAGCTGTTTCTGGGAGAATTGGGAAATGGAGTTTTGGTCTCGGATTAGACATGAGTTTCACCAATGAATCATGAAGTTTGGAGATTATGAAGGCAATGAAACTGCAGCTGAATTGGTGATGTCGCAACTGCAAATAGAGAAGAGCTCAGATATTACAGGGAGTGGCGCTGCAATGAATCCGAGATGGAGGGGATTACTGAGTCTGTGAGCCAAGGAGCTGCTGCTGCCAGTTAGTTGTGGAGTTGGTGTTGGAACTGAATTGCAGTGGTTGCAGCTGAGATTACAAGGTGTTGCAGCATGAGCTGAGTACATGTTACTGGTGGTAATGGAATTGCAGGTGCCAGCAGGTGCGGTGATAAGCATTGGGAGCTGAACTGGTGCAGGGAATGTGGAATGAGTAGATGCATGTATGATGCAGGTGCAAGCAGAAAATGGATGGAAGGGTTGAGCTGGTGTTGTGAGATGAGTGAATTGCTTAAGCTTGAATGGAAGTGAGTCTGATAGAATGTCATGTGTATGCTTGTAAGTTGCAAGTAATTAAGGAGTATGTGCTCAAGTTGTTGCAGCTGAGAAGAATTGGGTTCTGTGTGCTGAAGAAGTTGTAGCTGCAATTGGCGAGTTACAGGGGTTTTGTGGAAGGATGCAAATGCCAGTGGAGAATTGAGGTATTGGAAAGTTGGTTGTTTGGATGTGTGTGGAGCTCTGGCCAGATGGGTCTTGAAACAGATGGAGCTAATGGGAAAGGATGAGTCTAGTGGTGCTAGTTGGAGTTTGTGCTGTGCAGTTAAGACTCAAGGGAGGTTGTGCTGCAGATGTTGGTTCTGTGCATGAAGCGAAGCTGCGGAGGTTAATTGCAGGCTGGGCTGTTGGTGCTTAGAGCTGGTGGATGACAGTGCAAATGGCCTAGCCCAAAGTGAATCAGACTGAGCCAGACTGACTCGTCTGATTAGCTGAACTGACTCACATCTGACTGGACCCGGTTTTACTCAGTGACTCACCCGAGTTGACTCGACCGTTTTGACCCGTTGACCGGTGACCGGATTGACTTTGCCGGTCACCTGAGCTACTTTCCGGCGACCTTTCCTGCCAATTTCCGGATATATTCCCAATTTTCCGGCGACGGTTTTTGGACATAATTTCACATGGGTATTTCTCACACATGGGCTTGGTGGACCACTTGGAGATGGGTTTTGAGAAGACCTAATATTGGAAGGAGTATCCTTTATGGAAATTGAGAAACATATAAAAGAGAGGACTTTTACCTAATGTGGGATATCTTCTATCTCTTGCCTCTACTTTGTTTTCTAGGGTTTAGAACCATGAAGTCTTTTCTCTTTCTTCTTGTTATGATCTCCGTGAATATGAGCTAGAGTTTTATTATTGGTTATGGAATAAGTTGGATTTTCAAATATGGGTTTTAATTCAATAAATTAGTTATCTCTCATATTATCGTTTATGATTCACCATGAATATTGTTACATGATTTGAATGCTTGTTTAGTCGAGTCGCGAATCGATTGAGTTTGCTTTCATCTTTATTGCTAGATTAGGGTTATTATACGCAAAAGTGATAATTCCGGATTGCAAGTAGCATAAATATGATTATAGTTTGTAGTGATATATTCTTATGATCATATGTGAGTCATAACCTTTGTTAAATCGGATTAGTGCGCTTTCCACGTTCGATTGCTTTGATTGGCCTGATTTCATAGAACCTAATGCATCTAAGGAATTAAACTTGATTAGTGCTTTTACACGTTAGGTTGTTCCTTTAGGTAGAATTCATATTCGCATCTTTTAATGTGTTTGTTGATGACATGAGGAGATTTGCGGGATATACTTGAGATCAAGGTATTCTAGGGCCTTTGATAAAAGTTGAGATTAAAATATCAATTCTAGTTATTGTGGTGAAACCATGTTTGTGATTGAAGACGAAATCCATGACCAATACTTTCTCATCCTTGATTACTTGTTTACTTTTCTTTATTTGCTTTTATTTTATTTTAGTTTATAAAATCACAAAACCCGGTGTTATTTATAGGGAACCGAAACAATTTGACAACCTAGACCTCTCTGTGGGATCGATCCTTTCTTGCCCTTGCTTCATTATATATTTTGAGTAGTAAGAAAGTGTAATTATATTTGTGTCGGCTGACAACCGGTCAAATTTTGGCGCCGTTGCCGGGGAGGCAGCGGTTGTTAATTGTTTTTGGTTTTTGGTTTCTGATTTATGTTTTTACTTTTTGTTTTATTTTTCTTATTTCTGGTTTTTAACCTTGGTTTGAGAATTTTATTTCAGGTGTTTGTTTCTCATGGAAGGAGCATACTACATGGATGGATGCGGTTTTCAACAACCTCAACAATACGAAAACTACCAATTCCATGGGTATAATCAAAACCAATTCATTGGTTATGACCAATATTCCATGGAACCTTATGGTTTTCCTCAACAACCTTATGGCGGGTATGTGTGTGAACAACCACAAGGATGGGAGGATTCTTATGCTTGTGAACAAAAAGTCTCTAACTTTATAGACAAAGTTTCCACCTTTTTACAAGAGGAATTTCAAAAAGCTAAAGAGACTACAAACGAGCAACTCCAAGAACTTCGTGAAGGTTTTGCTAGCTTGCGAAGAGGCATTGATCAATACAAGTAAGATATGGATAATTCTTATGAGCATATGGTTTGTGATGAATATTTGATTGATGCTAATGTTGAAAAAGGCCAATCCTTGGGCACTTTCGTTGATAATTGTGTAGTTAACTCAACTCTTGATCTTAATAATGATCATTCACCTATTCAAAAGGATGAGTTCGAGATTAGCAACACTAAATTCAGCGAGGACCAATCTTATGTTAACTATGATAGTGACGGTGATTATGATACATTGCTTGAAACAACTCATGGTGACATCCCCGAGGAGTGTACAACGGAGTCTTTTTGGGATCAAGATGAAGACGAAGAGGAATATGTCGACACTTGTGTAGATTACTCAAGCATTGATCTTAATAATGATCAAGAGCCTATTCAAAGGGTGGAGCTTGAGGATGATGCATTTTCGAGTGTTCTAAAAAAGTTTCTTATAATAAAATTTGGATCCGCAAAAGAGTATGTTCCTTATAACAAAAAGGAGTGTGTTGAGAATGAGACCGGTATGACCAATATTGTGGAAGACCCAATTGAGCTTGCATATGATTGTAATGATAATGTTTATGTCGAAACTTTGGTTAAGGCAGAAACGGATGAAGAATGGTTGCAAAGTTTGATAGAGGACCATGATATGAAAGAGGTGAATAATTCACTTGAGTTTTTCAAGGATGAAGAGGATACCGTAATACAAGAGATTGTGCAAGGTTTATCTAACCCTTTGCCTATTGTTTCTTCTCCTTTACCTCTTATTGGTTTGAATGTATGTGCTTCGAGAATATTGTTGAATGACTTTGTTTCTCGTTTTCCTCCATTAGAGATACTTGATTCTCATACTATGCAGGTTTTGGAACAAGGAACCGTGGAAGTACCCAACTTCTATATTCTTTATACACTCCCAAGTGTGGACAAGAATAAGTGTGGGGGAAGCTTTTATTGGTTCATAGCTTCACTTTTGCTTTATTGTACTAATATTTGTGTGAAGCTAGTGTTTGAAAAACAGGTTCTATGGAAGGATCCTCAACTTTTCAGATTGTTGGTATATGGACGATAACAAAAGAGTCGGGCTGACGACTTTAAACCAAGCGCTAAATGGGAGGCAACCCATAGGTTTTGTATTTTAGTCCCTTTTATTTTTTGTTTTTTATTGTTTTCATATCATATTTTCATCCCCATGTTTAATTTCATTGCGTCCGGAATCTATCTTAGAAGAGAATTATGATGAATACCTTTTCGTCAGAAAAAAAATTCAGACTGCACGTAGTTCATTCCAGAGACCATAACTGTCAGACCGTTTATCGAAACACTGTTCCCTTTTGACACTTTGTAGAAAACACGTAGATGAATAACTTTTGTGAAATGGAGTTTTTCTAAATTCCTTACCAATTTGTACAGTTTTTGCGTTTTATCTGCTGTTACGTCAGAATTCAGAATTTTCGGTTTTACACATTGAGGACAATGTGAAGTTTAAGTGTGGGGGAGTCTTTTGCATATAGAGTTTTTAGCCTTTTTGAGTCAAAATTTTCAACTTTTTTGTAAATAGAGAATAAAAAACTCCAACTTGTAGTTAGTTTAGATTCACATAGTATACATGTCGCTAAGATTACATCGAGAATCTCATAATAGTGACTGAACTTAGAGATGACAGAGAACATGATTGGGTTTCTTACTTGTATGAGAGTTAAAGTTGGATTTAACCATGCCAGTGGCAAATAAGGTGCAGACTGATTTCGGTATTAGAGTAGTGATCCTTTATAGTGGAGACTACCCATGTTACATAATGTGAGGCACCGACCTTCAATTCTTTGTACCTGTCTAAATATGTGCTTTTAGAGTGTGTCTCACCGTACGTAAATTCCGGACAGAATGGTGAGCTGTCCAACCTCCCACCATAGAAGCACTATTTTGATCTCTTGAGTGCTATTTTTATCAATCATGTTGGTGACATCGAATTGCTAACTTACATACCACTTGTAATCTTGTTCGCAGTTAGCACCATCCACCTTATCTCTCTCTACACCAACGGGTCCATAGAAACACCATCATCATCAACAAGAGGAGCATCACAAATTCGAAGGAAAGTTGAAGACGTTCAAGGTTTACAAGCAACAGTACAGAATTGAGCAGATTTCAGACTTTATGTACGAGAGCGAATATTATCAAGATGAGAGTTCGAGAAGTCTATGATATCAAGACATATAAGTTGTGAAGAATCAAGCGGTAAAGTACTTACACCATGGCCATTTGTACTTATTTTATTTTCAGTTGTGTTTATTTCTCTTGTCTCAAAAAAAAAAAAAAAAAAAAAAAAATTAAGAAATTAAAAAATTAAAAAAAAAAAACGAAAATTAAGAAAAAAAAAAAAAGAAAAGAAAAAAAGACAAGAGAAATTTTTTAGGTTCGTTAATAGTTTTTTATTATTTTGTTTTGTTTTGTTTTTATTTTGTATTTATTTTTCTTGTCTCATAAAAAAAATAAAGAAAAAAATTATATAAAAGAAAAAAAAAAATCAAAAAGAAAAAAAAAAGAGACAAGAAAAATTCATTGTATCATATTTTGGGTTTGTATAGTTTGTTTTTAGTTTTGTATTCTTTCAATAAAGCCAATGGAAAGAAGGAATATCTATAATGAAGTTTCAAGTGACTAGGAATTTGAGGGAAAGAATCATATTGTTAAGATTCTACGAGGTTCAAGAGTTATCATCAAGAGTTGAAGACCGAAGACGAAGATGAAGACACCGATTGAAGACCGAAGACGTTTCTATGGATGCTGTGAGAGTGGTGCTAGCTGCACGTCAAACGGATAACGAGGTAAGTAAGCATATTCCCACCTTCGTTAAATGGTTGATTTCCTTTCGAAGAGATCGTCAGAAAAATGGGTTTTCAAAAAAAATATTAAAAGATGTGGGTTTTCAAAACATTCGGAGGGTTTTGCCTTCCTACCATTCAACGTGTCTCAGATTCTCTCTTCATTCCAACTCTGGACACATGTGTGACCCATAAAAAGTCATTTATTATTGAGAGCAAATTCATAAAACCCTTTCTTGTGAGGCGAGTCGAGACTTTTGATCACTCCGAACCCGAATTTATGTCGAGAAGGGATGGTTATTTCTCTCTCAACTTTTAAGGATGAGATTGTGTTCATTTATGTGTCTAACTTCTTATGACTAGTGTGCAGAATCTCTATGTCTTCTTAGCGCGTTGGATGCTATCATTACGGAGAACTATTAAGTTGGAAAAATAGGTTTTGTGGGTATATCTCTAGTAAACCCTCACGAGACTATAACTCGTCCACTAGGGACACCTAGGGGTTTAAAGGCTTGTTATTTATGCTAAAAGTGACCGTAGCCTCGACGACACGGAGTTGTATGTATCCTTTAGAATAAGTTTTATTTTGTTTGATTTGCTCGAGGACTAGCAAAGTCTAAGTGTGGGGGAATCTTATAGGTGTCGTAAAACACCTAATTTTATATCTAGTATTTATGCTTTCTTTGCGAGTTTTCTTATAAATTATGTATCTTATATTGGTTTGGAGTTATCAGGTGTTTTGGAGTCATTGGAGCGAAAACGGCAAAAAGGTCAACTCGCAGACGAATTAAGATGTCAGTCTCCCAGAACTGACAGTTCAAATCAACAAGGGATTATTCAGGCGGCCCTTATCCAAGCAGTGGGTGCCTTGAACAATTTCACTCATTACTTACCCTAAAATTGAGAGAAGATTTATTCATTTCTTCTCGGTCTGAAACCAAAACAGCGGCTCCATTAGAAATGAAGAGATTGATGGAGATTTTTAGGTTCGATTGTTGCAGGAGGTGATTTAATGGGAGAAAGAAGATGAGACGCTGTTGATCATAGATCTGGTACAGATTAAGAAAAGGGGATCTGGAATTACTAATAGAATTGAGATGTAGGGTTTGATAATTTCTGTTGAGTTGAAAATGATGAAGAAGCTGTTTCCTCCATTGATTAAGGAGGTTAGAAGATAATTCAAAGATGGGTTTGAGCTGAATTTGTGTTTGGCAGAAAGATGATTTGAATTGGAGCTGTTTCTGGGAGAATTGGGAAATGGAGTCTTGGTCTCGGATTAGACATGAGTTTCACCAATGAATCATGAAGTTTGGAGATTATGAAGGCAATGAAACTGCAGCTGAATTGGTGATGTCGCAACTGCAAATAGAGAAGAGCTCAGATATTACAGGGAGTGGCGCTGCAATGAAGCCGAGATGGAGGGGATTACTGAGTCTGTGAGCCAAGGAGCTGCTTCTACCAGTTAGTTGTGGAGTTGGTGTTGGAACTGAATTGCAGTGGTTGCAGCTGAGATTACAAGGTGTTGCGGCATGAGCCGAGTACATGTTCTTGGTGGTAATGGAATTGCAGTGTGCCGGAAAGCGGTGATAAGCATTGGGAGCTGAACTGGTGCAGGGAATGTGGAATGAGTAGATGTATGTATGATGCAGGTGCAAGCAGAAAATGGATGGAAGGGTTGAGCTGGTGTTGTGAGATGAGTGAATTGCTTAAGCTTGAATGGAAGTGAGTCTAATAGAATGTCATGTGTATGCTTGTAAGTTGCAGGTAATTAAGGAGTATGTGCTCAAGTTGTTGCAGCTGAGAAGAATTGGGTTATGTGTGCTGAAGAAGTTGTAGCTGCAATTGGCGAGTTACAAGGGTTTTGTGGAAGGATGCAAATGCCAGTGGAGAATTGAGGTACTGGAAAGTTGGTTGTTTGGATGTGTGTGGAGCTCTGGCCAGATGGGTCTTGAAACAGATGGAGCTAATGGGAAAGGATGAGTCTAGTGGTGCTAGTTGGAGTTTGTGTTGTGCAGTTAAGACTCAAGGGAGGTTGTGCTGCAGATGTTGGTTCTGTGCATGAAGCGAAGCTGGGAGGTTAATTGCAGTCAAATTGGTGCTTAGAGCTGGTGGATGACAGTGCAAATGGCCTAGCCCAAAGTGAATCAGACTGAGCCAGACTGACTCGTCTGATTAGCTGAACTGACTCACATCTGACTGGACCCGGTTTTACTCAGTGACTCACCCGAGTTGACTCGACCGTTTTGACCCGTTGACCGGTGACCGGATTGACTTTGCCGGTCACCTGAGCTACTTTCCGGCGACCTTTCCGGCCAATTTCCGGCCATAATCCCAGTTTTCCGGCGCCGGTTTTTTGACATAATTTCACATGGGTATTTCTCACACATGGGCTTGGTGGACCACTTGGAGATGGGTTTTGAGAAGACCTAATATTGGAAGGAGTATCCTTTATGGAAATTGAGAAACATATAAAAGAGAGGACTTTTACCTAATGTGGGATATCTTCTATCTCTTGCCTCTACTTTGTTTTCTAGGGTTTAGAACCATGAAGTCTTTTCTCTTTCTTCTTGTTATGAACTCCATGAATATGAGCTAGAGTTTTATTATTGGTTATGGAATAAGTTGGATTTCCAAATATGGGTTTTAATTCAATAAATTAGTTTTCTCTCATATTATCGTTTATGATTCACCATGAATATTGTTACATGATTTGAATGCTTGTTTAGTCGAGTCGCGAATCGATTGAGTTTGCTTTCATCTTTATTGCTAGATTAGGGTTATTATACGCAAAAGTGATAATTCCGGATTGCAAGTAGCATAAATATGATTATAGTTTGTAGTGATATATTCTTATGATCATATGTGAGTCATAACCTTTGTTAAATCGGATTAGTGCGCTTTCCACGTTCGATTGCTTTGATTGGCCTGATTTCATAGAACCTAATGCATCTAGGGAATTAAACTTGATTAGTGCTTTTACACGTTAGGTTGTTCCTTTAGGTATAATTCATATTCGCATCTTTTAATGTGTTTGTTGATGACATGAGGAGATTTGCGGGATATACTTGCGATCAAGGTATTCTAGGGCCTTTGATAAAAGTTAAGATTAAAATATAAATTCTAGTTATTGTGGTGAAACCATGTTTGTGATTGAAGACGAAATCCATGACCAATACTTTCTCATCCTTGATTACTTGTTTACTTTTCTTTATTTGCTTTTATTTTATTTTAGTTTATAAAATCACAAAACCCCGGTGTTATTTATAGGGAACCGAAACAATTTGACAACCTAGACCTCTCTGTGGGATCGATCCTTTCTTGCCCTTGCTTCCTTATATATTTTGAGTAGTAAGAAAGTGTAATTATATTTGTGTCGGCTGACAACCGGTCAATAAGCAATGTCTGGTCTCGTACAATTCATCAAATATATCATACTTCCTATGAATCTCGAGTATTCAAGTTGGTTAACACCTACACCCTTATTCTTCATGAGATTACACTTAGAATCATATGGAGTACAAACAGGTTTATAGTTAAACTGATTATATTTCTTAAGTATGGATTCAACATAATGAGACTTTCGGACTATAGCCATTAGAAGTTTTTCTAATCTTCATCCCTAATATGATATCAGCGGGGCCTAAGTCTTTCATGTCAAAGTTCTCATTCAATAATTTCTTAGTGGAATTAATAACATCCATGTTTGTACCTAGTATAAGCATATCATCAACATACAAGCATACAATCACACATGCATCCTTGACAAGTTTAGTATAAACACACTTATCAGATTCATTAATTCTAAAACCACTAGAGATCATCACATGATCAAATTTCTCATGCCACTGTTTAGGTGCTTATTTCAACCCATACAAAGATTTAACCAGTTTACAAACTTTCTTTTCACAACCTTTAACTACAAAGCCCTCAGGTTGTTCCATATAAATTTCTTCTTCTAACTCACCATTAAGAAACGCTGTCTTTACATCCATTTGATGTATCTCTAGATTATGGATAGAAGCTATAGCAATTAACATCCAAAAGGAGAAAATTTTACTCACTGGTGAATATGTGTCAAAGAAATCTATACCTTCAATTTGTCTGTAGCCTTTAGCTACCAACATAGCCTTGTATTTTTCAATAGTTCCATTTATATTACGTTTTCTCTTGAAAATCCATTTACAACCTTTGGCCTTAGACCCTGGAGGTAAATCTACAAGTTCGAAAGTACCGTTTTCTCGAATGGAATCCATTTCACTAATGGAAGCTTCTTTCCACCAAGGATCTTCAGGACAAGTCATGGATTCTTTATAAGTCTGAGGATCAGACTCGGCTAGGTATGTAATGCAACCAGGATAGGTTTTCTCAGTTCTAACCCTTTTACCTCTTCTAGGTTGTACTTCTGGTTCATCTTCCTCTAAAGGTAATAACTGACTAGTTGAAGGAACATCTAGGGGATCATCTAAACATCTCTTTCGATAATCACGTTTCAAAGGAAAAACATTCTCAAAAAACTCAGCATCCCTAGACTCCATGATAGTATTCAACCCTATGTCAGAAATTTCAAAACTCACAACCATAAACCTATGAGCACTAGAATGCTCAGGATACCCTATAAAAACACAATCAACGTTTTTGGGTCCTATCTTATTTTTCTTAGGAGGAGGGATGCCCACCTTTGCCAAGCACCCCCACACTTTGAAGTAATCATAAGATGGTTGTCTACCTTTCTATAACTCATATGGAGTTTTATCTGATCCTTTAAAGGGTAGTCTGTTCAGGATGTAATTTCTTTGAGAGAATAGCCTCCCCCCACAAGTTCGAAGGTAATCCTGAACTAATCAACATGGCATTCATCATATCCTTAAGGGTACGGTTCTTACGTTCAGCTACACCATTGGATTGAAGTGAATAAGGGGTTATAGTTTCATATATTATGCCATGTTCTTCGCAAATCTCCTACAGGAATTTCATACTCACCACCACGGTTAGACCTAATAGTTTTAATGGTAGTATTCAACTGGTTTTCGACTTCACGTTTATATATCTTAAAGGCTTCCAAGGCATCGTCCTTCCCTCTAAGTAAGTAAACATGGCAGTACCTCGTAGAGTCATCTATAAAATTAATAACCATTTCTTACCACCTCTTGTTTGAACTGACTTCATATCAACTAGGTCTGAGTGGATTAAGTCTAAGGGTTTAGAGTTTCTCTAGACATTCTTATTGAATGATTTCTTAGCATGCTTAGATTCTACGCAAATCTCACACTTATAATTTTTATCTAAAGTGAATTTGGGTATGCAGCCTACGCTAGCTAGTTTATGCATTGATTTATAATTTACATGACCAAGTCGACCATGCCAAACGTTCAATTACACACATGTACGTGAAGAATCATTCAATTTCAATTCGGGACGGAGTTACATTAAGTTTATATAGACCCCCGGTCTTATAACCCTTACCCACATAATCATTGCCCTTAGTTACTATAAGTTTTCCAGACTCAATTGTAACTTTAAAACCTTTATCATCTAAAACAGAACAAGAAACAAGATTTTTGCAGATGTCTGGAACATGAAGAACTTCATTCAATGTGAGAGTCTTTCCAGTGTGAGCTTGGACCGTCCTTTCCTTTTCCCCGCAACCTCGATGCGAGATGAGTTACCCATATAGATTTTCTCGCCTTCCCCTACCCTGGGTAGGAGATGAACAGTCTCTTCTCCCACAAACATGCTTGGTAGCACCGGGGTCTACCCACCAATCCATCACATTGGTCACCAAATTAACTTCATACACCATAGCAGAAAACTCGTCTTTGCTCTTCTCAACCACAAGTTAGCATTATTCTTCTTATCCTTACGTTGTCTACAGTGAACTTCCATATGACCAGTATTTCCACACACCCAACAAGGACCCTTAATTTTAATAATGCTAGATTCTGGTTTACGAAACGTACCTTTCTTGTTAGGTCCATGCTTCGAGTTGCGATTGTTGTTGTCACCTTTTCCAGCTTTGGATGACTTGTGTTCATACATATGAGCTTTGTTAGTCATGTCCCTTGCAGATGACATGTTCTTGTCTTTGGTGCACAACATCTCTTCCACTTGAATCTTCTTTCCCAATCCAACCATGTTGATCTCCCCAGTGTCATGTCTCAGCTTTTTCTTGTACTCCGACCAAGAATATCGTAACTTCTCAATCACCGTAGATACTTGAAACGTCTCATCAATGACCATACCTTCAGCAAGAATCTCGTTAATGATTTGTTGAAGTTCAAGGAACTGATCAACAACAGACTTATCATTCGTCATCTTGAACTCCATAAATTTTGCTACAGAAATTTCTTGCTTCCTATAGTCTCAGCTTGGTACTTTGCTTCTAACGAGTCCACAAATCATACACAAAGGAAATTATCTTTAGCGTTGTAAAAATCATATATCGCATCTTCCAAACCATTCATGATATGATTTTTAGCCATAAAATTAGACCTCGTGTTATAATTGACCTCCTCTTCAATAAAATTGTCGACATTGTACAATTTATTACCTGGAACCAATACATAGTCCAGTTCATGATGACTCAGATAAAACAACATCTTAGATTGCCATCTCTTGAAATCCTTTCCGTTAAACTTTTGTGGTCTTTCTACGTCGTTGTTTCCAATTGTTGCAAGGAATGAATAATGTGCTAAGATTGTTGGAATCTTGCAACAATAAACAACACAATATGTAAAGAAATAATCCGAAACAACTCTACCGAATCAACTTGACGAGGAAAAAATCACAGGTTCAACAAGTTGTCCTTAACACATTTGTTCGCGGGTATACTCAAGATGAGTAATGATAAACCCCTCACAGCGAAGATGTGTCCAGGATAAGATTGCCTGATATAACTTGAGTTAGCACAACGCAGGTTACTCACTCTTGAACACAGCAACGGGGATGGAAGTAAAAACACCGCACAAACAAAGGAAGAAGATGATTAAAAAGAATTACTTCTTGTGTGTTTTGAAAACAAAATTTCGAGTTGTATTTATAAGATGAAATACTTGCAAATCAAGTTAGGTTTTGGTTTTCTTCAAAAACAAGTAAAAAACTTAAAAAGAATTTACCATAAATAAAACTCTTAAGAAATAATTTTGGAATTAATTTCCTAAAGAAAACTCGCCAAAAATAAATTTGTGTAGAAAAGGAACTTGGTGCATGGCATATGCGCATATCACATGGGAAAAATCACAGTTTCAACAAGTTGTCCTTAACACATTAGTTCGCGGGTATACTCAAGATGAGTAATGCTAAACCCCTCACAGCGAAGATGTGTCCAGGATAAGACTACCCGATATAACTTGAGTTAGCACAACGCAGGTTACCCACTCTTGAACTCAGCAACGGGGATGGAAGTAAAAACACCGCACAAACAAAGGAAGAAGATGATTAAAAAGAATTACTTCTTGTGTGTTTTGAAAACAGAATTTCAAGTTGTATTTATAAGATGAAATACTTGCAAATCAAGTTAGGTTTTGGTTTTCTTCAAAAACAAGTAAAAAATGTAAAAGGAATTTACCATAAATAAAACTCTTAAGAAATAATTTTGGAATTAATTTCCTAAAGAAAACTCGCCAAAAATAAATCTGTGTAGAAAAGGGACTTGGTGCATGGCATATGCGCATATCACATGGGTCAAAACATGTATTTTTTCCCACCCGCTCCACCCACGTTTTACAATATATCCATATGAAATTAGTTATATAGTGGAGCTCTCCTTTAGTTCTCCACAATGTGGGACTAAGAAACATTTCATTCACTCATAAAATGAGCAAGTATCCTTGAACCCATAGGTCACTAGATCAAACCACACCAAGACCCAATATCTTTTACTATAAAACTCATTTTTTCCAACAATCCCCCACATGAATGAAATCTCGGTAAAAAAACGAAAAATCGAATAAGGAAAATACCATTTAGGCAAAGGTGTCCATGAGGTCTTGAACCCTTACTTAGTGAGAAGTTACCGAAACTACTTGCTAAACAGTGAACCTAGTCTTGAACTGATAGCGTTTGGTGTAATTCGCGACAACAACCACGCATGATATTCTCCTGGTGTTGCTAAGTTCATGCCGTTTTGTCCAATTTGGACTTGGACATATCATGTTTCTCAGAATGCTCTAGAGAATCGGCTCAATTCTCATAGGAAGTGGCCCTACTTCCTCTTTCAGATAGGTAAGTTCCATTAAGAGTGTTTACTGCTACACCCCACTTCAATCTTAAATTGAAACTATTGAACTCATTAAGACTTATTTAAAAGTCATCCTCCACATGCAGTCACACTATCACATCAACACCATGGGGAAGGTACAGAGAATGAAATTCTCTGATAGTGTTTACCTTTACCGACCATAAATTAGTTGTCTCATTCAAAACCTTGATTTTGGGATCTCCAATCAGTAAGGTTGAGTATCCTTCATGGAAATTTTAATTATTGAGCCTAAGCCCCATCCCCCTTAATGCTTTACTAACTATCTCCTTGGACAAGCCTTTCGTCAAAGGGTCCGCGATATTCTCCTTGAACCTTGTCCAATCTATGGAAATAACGCCTGTTGAGATTAGTATTTTCAAGGAATCATGTATTCTACGCATATGTATAGACTTTCCATTGTATAAGTTATTCTTAGCTCTACCTATCGCAGATTTGTTGTCACAATGTATAGATATTGCCTAAAACAGCCTATGCCGAGAGGAATATCTTCTAAAAGTTTCTTAGCCATTCGGCCTCCTCTCCCCGATTTATCTAACGCAATAAACTCCGACTCCATAGTGGAACGAGCTATACATGTCTCTGTTTGGAACTCTTCCAAGATACGAGGCCTTTTCTAGAGTGAATACATATCCACTCGTAGACTTAGACTCCTCTCGAGCACATTATCCGTTTGCATCACAAAATCCCTCAAGGACGGCCCGATACCCTTCGTAATTCAAACTAAAGGTCATTGTGTACTTCAAGTACTTTAGCACTCTAATAAGTGTATCCCAATGTATCTTCCCGGATTACAAGTATACCGCTTGACCTACTCACAAAGATAAGCAATGTATGGTCTCGTATAATTCACACTAGTACGAAAATGACCTTTAGCCACGCTGAGATATAAATTTCCCTGTCACGCTTTTTTGGTTTTGGCGTGCCTATAGGGTATACTTCTACCCTATAGACACGCCATGTTCTATGGGCGTGTTAATATAAGTGCTTTCACCACGTCAAGGCTATGGACACGCATATACTGGCGTGTCAAAATATCAACCGTTTAGTCACGTTAACTTTAAATTTTTGATTGGGCGTGTTTATAGACCAGTCTATGGCCACATTATATAGTTGTGGCGTGTCCAAAAGGTTAGTCATGCTATTTAAGGTGTGGTTTTAAAGTTGGTTCATTAGACACGCCAGTATATGCGTGTCCATAGTGTACGATTGATAGACACGCCATATGCGTGTCCATAGTGTACGATTTATAGACACGCCATTATATTATAGACACGCCAATATATGCGTGTCCATAGTGGGCATTTTATAGACACGCCAAATTCAAATTGTGGCCAAAAAGTTCTTTTTTGGACACGCTAGTATATGTGTGTCCATAGTGTGCGTTCTATAGACACGCCGGTTTTATTTGGTGGCTAAAAAGTTCGTTTTGAAAAAATTAATAAAAAGATATTGCTCATACGCATGACCTCGGAGGAGTTAGGTAACAAATCAATCCACCAAGCTGCCCATCTTTAGATGTTTAAAACTAGTGTTCTGAAAAAACTAAACTTGTTCAACGACTCCACATTTTATAGACACGCCAAATTCAAAGTGTGGCCAAAATTTCTTTTTGGACACGCTAGTATATGTGTGTCCATAGTGTGCGTTCTATAGACACGCCGGTTTTATAGCGTGGCTAAAAAGTTCGTTTTGAAAAAAATTAATAAAAAGATATTTCCCATATTCGAACGCATGACCTCGAAGGAGTTAGGTAACGAATCAATCCACCAAGTCTGACAATCTTTAGATGTTTAAAATTAGTGTTCAAAAAACTAAACCGGTTCAACGACTCCACATTTTAGTGCTTTAAATGCTTAAACTCTAATAATGTTAGCATACGCAAAATTTCCATATTAAAGACCAGAAAACTAACATTAAGATCTAACACCATCATTATGTTTACCAACAATGGCTAAAAATAGGGTTTAGTAGAGTAATGATGGTACGTATCTAAAGGGTTGAAGATACTCTTTGATAGTCTGACATTAGACTTTGAAAATAGGGTTTAGTAGATTAATGATGGTATTGCGCATGGCATTGAAGTGGCGTGAATAGCCAAGTGACAAGACTCTTAACCAAATGCCATAAACGACCATTTATGGCTAAACTACCACCATCATTATAAAGATAATAGAGAGATAAAATGTTATTAAACCAAAAATAGAAATCGGAGAAAGAGAAAGAGAGGCGGTTAAGGAATAGTGAAATGGACGATTCCCCTGCCATACGACATGCAAAGAGTGTGATTAAGGCTTTTACAAGCTTAGAGATGGAAAGTTTGATCGCTTTTATGAATCGGAGATCACCAAGAAGAAAGAACAAGAAGAGAGAAAGAATTTCAAAGATTAAGGGTTAAAAATGATGAGGAATTTCATTGTGGATGAAAAGTTAGATGCCATAGATGCACGCCCCAGGAGAAGCTTCAACGACGAGGATAGTGGAAGTGTTCATGGGGGAAAACTTCGTAGTGCGACTAAAAGTGATACGAAGATGAACAAAAGAACTATAAAGGAGTAGAAGATGAGGAGAGCAAAATGATTCGATGAAGAGAGATGAGAGAGCAAAAGAAGCGAGAGAGGAAGAAGAGGAAGAGGCAAGAGTTTTAAGATATGATATACAAGATCTATCTCGCCTAAAAGAAGAAAAACCCTCGTAAGTTTGCTCGAACCATGTCGAAACCCTAAACGTGGATTACGGCGGAGAGGAGATTCTGAGTTAGACCTAAATGGAGAGCTTGTGTTTTCCAAAGTGAGATGGTGGTTTGCGGTGAAGAAGAAGATGAGGAAGAAGAAACAGATGTTGATGATCTCTAGGGTCCCTACACATCTTTGAGACGATGATGATGGTACCGGTGCCTACTATGAAGAGGATGAGTTAAACTACAATAACAACGGTGGCCGAATCTTGGTGATTGCCTTATAGGTACTTGTCAAATCCCTTAGAAATAGAGTAATGTGATTTTGATTACTATTTCTCTTGTGCATCTTCGTGAAAACTTGTGGGGATATTGATGGTACTTTATGTTCTTTGAAGAAGTGTATGGAGAATGGGGTTTCTTTTTTGTTTTTTGTTTGATAGATGGTGTTGATGAAGATCTTATAATATAAGGTGTTTTTGGGGTTCGGTTTTGCGGCGGGTGCATTGCAAATATAGCAGCCAGGAGAGTTGCGGTGGTTATGATTAACCTTTTTTATGTCAT